>CM057005.1:758518-989811 GCA_029891345.1 Dryococelus australis | reverse complement strand
GGGGGGGGGGTTTTTTGGGGGTAAAGTTGATTTTTTTTTTTGAAGTAAGAGAAGAAAAAAATTAGGGGGAATTATGATGTTTTGGTTTGGGAAATTGTAAGGTCCCAGGTGGTGGCATGGTTGGGGACTGTAAAAATCCTCTCTTTTCTGCAAAATCGAAGGTAGTACAAACAATTTGACAGAGGGAGAGATATCGATGTGTTCTTTAACCAACAATAAATTAAGTCTGCCCTGGGTGGTCGGGGCCAGTGGGTGGTACCATGTAGATCTTCTCTCTTCTCTCTCTCTCTGTAAGGGGGAATGTTTTGGACATTCAAAGGGAGAGAGAGAGGGATATCGATAGTGTTCGATAACAAATTTTGAGAGTTGTAAGCTGCCTAGTGGTCGGCAGTAGTGTGGGTACCTGGAGATTTTCTTCATCTTCTGCAAGTCGAAGGAATAGTACAACAATAGGAAGAGAGAGAGAATCATGAGTTTCAAACATCCATATTTGAAGTCTGTTAAGCTGCCTATAAGTCCCGCCAGTGGTGTGGATAATTTAAGAATCTCTTTATTGTCTTTTCTGCAAATCGAAAGGGGATATTATACAAACAATAGCAGAGAGGAGATGGATTATTTCGGATCAACGAACATCTTGAGGAACTTAAGGTTTTCAGTGTGGTCGGCAGTGGGTTTGGGTACATGTAGATTTCTCTTTTGAAGGCGGGGGGGGGGACTAACAATAGGCAGTGGGAGGGGGGAATCTATTATGTTCGATCAACCAAATCTTGGATTTTGAAATGCCTTAGGTAGCGGCCAGTGGTGTGGGTACCAGTAGATCGCTCTCTCCTCTCTGCAATTGAAGGGGTAGACAAACAATAGCAGAGAGAGAGAGAATATCATTGATCTATCAACCAACATTTGAGAGCTGAAGGCTGCCTAGGTTCGGGCAGTGTTTGGGTACATGTAGGTCTTTCTCTCTTCTCTCTGCAAATCGAAGGGATGGAAAAAACAATAGCAGGGGAGGATTTTCGATGTTTCGAAACCAACATTTGTGAGTCGTAAGGGGCCCAGTGGTCGACAGTAGTGTGGGTTACCTTGTTTTAATTCTCTCTCTCTGCAAGCAAGGAAAGGTAATAACAATAGGAGAAAGGATATCGTATTAGTCGATCAACCAACATCTTTTAATCGTGGTGCCCTAGGGGTCGGCAGTGGTTTTGGGTACCATGTAGAATTTGCTCTCTCTTCTCTGCAATTGGAAGGGGTAGTACTTTAAAAATAGCAAGAGAAGAGAGATATCGATTGGGTTCAAACACCAAATCTTGAGGGTTTTAAAGGGTTCCTAGGTTTGGCGACCAGTGGGAGGTACCCTGAGATCACCTCTCTCTCTCTTCAAGTCGAGGGTGAAAAAAGCAGGGTAGAGAGAATATCGATGGTTTGAAAACCAACATATTATTGTAAGGGGGGCCTAGGGGACGCCAGTGGTGTGGATACCATGTGATCCTCTCTCTCTCTCTTCTGCAATTCAAGGTTTGGTCAATAAATAAGAGGGAGAAAAGGAAAAGGATTCGATAATCGATCAACAACACTTGAGAGTCTGAAAAGGTGCCCGGTGTCGGCCATAAATGTGGGTACAAGTAGATGCTCCTCTCTCTCTGCAAGAGAAGGGTAGAAAAACAATGAGAGAGAGAGAGAGGAATATGATGTGTTTAAACAACCAAAATCTTGAGGTTGTAGGCTTCCTGGTTTCGGCCCGTGGTGTGGGTACCATGTAGATCTTTCTTCCCCCCTCCCCGGTGGCGATGTTAACATAAAGGGGGGGGGGGGGAAAAAAGGTTTTTCTTTTAAACCAAAAATGAAATGTGGGGGGGGAAAGGGGGGGGGGGGGGGGGGGGGAACCCCTTAAATTTCTTCTTTCCTCTGCAAGTCGATAGGTGGAATAACAATAGCAGGGGAGAGGAAGGTTACATGTGTTCGTCAACAAATTTGAGAATCTTTAAAGGGTGCCCTAGGTGTCGGCCTTTGGGGGGGGACCATGGTGATCTCTCTCTCTCTCTCTGCAAGTCGAAGGATATAAAAAATCAGAGAGGAGGAGGAGAGGGATAACGATGTGTTCTTTCAAAAATCTTGAAAGTTGAAGGCTGCCCTTGTGGTCGGCATTGGTGGGAAAACCGGGGTCTCTCCTCTCTCCCCCTTCAAGGCAGGGTAGAAAATAACAAAAGAGTGAAGGGAGATACGATGGTTCGTCAACAAAAATTTTATTTTAATGGGCCTTGGGCGGCCAGGGGTGGGGACCCTTAGATTTTTTTCCCCCCTCTTCAAGGATATGTTTTTAAAAAAACAAGAGAAATGATTTGTCATTAACCAACATCTTTAGAGGTTTTAAAGGGTGCCTGGGGGGTGGCAAATGGTGTGGGGATAAAAGAGATTCTCTCTTCTTCCCCTGCAATCGAGGGTTGGGAATAAAAAATAGCAAAAAGAAGAGAATTCCATATTTTTGACAACCAACTTTGAGAGTTGTAAGGGTCAGGTGGTCGGCCAGTGGGGTGGGTTTTCCATGTTGATCTCTCTCTCTTTTGAAAATCGAAAGATGTACAAATAAAAATAAGAAAAATATCGAGTTTTTCTCAACCCCATCTTGAAGCGTAAGGCTGACCTGGTGGGCGGGCCGTTGGGGTGGGTACCATGTAGATCTCTCTCTCTCTCTCTTGCAATCAAGGGATGGACATAACAATTGCAGAAAGAGGGGTTCGGTATGTTCGATCAACCAAAATTGGGGAGTATGTAGGATGCCGAAGTTTTCGGCCGTGGTGTGGTTACATGTAGATCTTTCTTTCTCTCTCTCTGGGAAAATCGAAGGGTGGAACATAGAAAAAGAGAGGATATCGATGTGTTCGAAAACCAACATTTGAGGAGTCTGTAAGGCTGCCCATTTTTCGACAGTGGTGTGGGTCCATGTATTCTTCCTCTTTTCTTTGCAGTCGAAGGGATTACAAAACAATAGCAGAGAGAGAGAGTATCGATTGGTTTCTAATCAACCAACTATTTGAGATCTGTAAGGCTTGCATGGGTGGTCGGCAGTGGTGGTGGGTAGCATGAGTCTCGCTTCTCTTCTGCAATCGATGGTTGTAAAACATAAGCAGAGAGACGAGAGATATTGATGTGTTCGATCACCAACATCTTGGAGTCTGTAAGGCTGCCCTAAGGGTGGTCGGCCATGTGGTGGGTACCATGAATTCTTACTCTCTCTCTCTGCAAGTCGAAGGGATAGTAATAACAATAGCAGAGAGAGAGAGATATGATGTGTTCATCACCAACTCTTGAGAGTCTGTAATGGCTGCCAGATGTCGGCAGTGGTGGGTACCATGTAGATCATCTCCTCTCTGCAAGTCGAAGGGATAGTACATAATATGTGGAGAGAGAGAGAGATATCGATTTCGATCAACCAACATCTTGAGAGTTGTAAGGTGCCCTAGGTGTCGGCCAGTGGTGTGGGACCATAGATCTTTCTCTCTTCTTCTGCAAGTCGATGGGATAGTAACATAACATTCAGAGGAGAGAGGATGATATCGATGTTGTCGACAACCAACATCTTGAGAGTCTGTAAGGTGGCCTAGGTGTCGGCCAGTGGTGTGGGTCTTGTCGATCCTTTCTCTCTCCCCTCTGCAAGTAAGGATGGAAGTGAACAATAAAATGCAGAGAGAGAGTATATCGTGTATTTCAACAACATTTGAGAGTCTGTAAGGCTGCCTTAGGTGGTCGGCCATGGTTAATTTGGGGGGGGGTTTTGGGGTTGGGTATAATTATTTGATTTTTTATGTTGTGGTGGGGGGGGGAGTGAAAAATTATGAGGGGGTGGATGTTTAGAAATTGGGGGGAGGGGAATGGTGGGGTAATTTGTATTGATAAAGAGAGAGAGGGATTGGATTGGGGTGTGTTTTATATTGATTTGTGATTGTGTTGTTTTGTTGTTGGGGGTAATGATGAATTATGAGGGGTGTGGAGATTTGAGAATGTTTGGGGAGGAATGGGGGTGTAATGGGTTTAGAGATAGAAAGAGAGAGGATTGGGGGTAGGTTTGGGGTTTGGGTATTTTAGTTGTTTTGGTGTGTGTATGTAGTGGATTTAATAATGAGGGGTTTGGATGGTTGGGAGGAAAGTTAATGGGGGGGGTGGGGGGAGGATGGGGGTTAATTTTTGAGGGAATAGTAGAAGATTAGATTGGCGGTGTGTGTTGTGTAATTGTGATGTGTGTGTTGATGGTGGGATTATTAATTATGAGGGGGGGGGGGTTGGAGTTTGAAGTGGTGAGGAATGGGGGGGGGTTAGGGGAGTTATAGAGAGAAAGAGAAAGATGATTGGATTGTTTTAGTTATTGTGTTTTTGTTTTGTGTGAGGGGGGGGGGGTGGGTGGGATTAATAATGAGGTTGAGGGGTTGAAAAGTGGAGTATGGGGGTTAATGGGGTGAGGAGAGATAATAGATTGGAAGGGTTTGAGGTTTTTTTTATTGTGATTTTGTGTAGTGTGTGTAATGGGGGACAGGTGATATTTGTGAGGTTGGTGGGGAAGGGTTGGGGGAGAAGTGAGTGAGAATGGGGTTATGGTGTAGAGAGAGGAGAAGAAGAAGAGAGAGAGATTGTAGTTGGTGTGGGTTTTTATGTTTTTGTATTGGTGGTTTTGGGGAGTGAGTGTGAGATGATTGATAATTATAGAGTTGAGGTTAGAATGGGGGGGAGGGGAATGGGGGGGGTAATGGGTGAGAAGAGAGAGAGAAAGAGAGGGGATTTGGGGGATTTGGGGGGGATGTTATTTATTTTTTATTTGTAGTGGGGGAGTTTTATTATGAGGGGTGTTGAGGTTGGGGAGGGAAGTTATGGGAGAATGGGGGGGGAGGTAAATGGTTTTTAGAGAGAGGGGTTGATTGTAGTTGGGTGGGTTTTGTTAGTGATGTTGGTTGTTGGTGTGAGGGTGGGAGGGTGATTAATTTATTGGTTTAGGGGTTTGGGAGGGAGTTAGGGAAATGGCGGGGGGTTATGGGGGGGTGAATAGAAAGAGAAGGGGGGATTGAGGTTGGGTGTGTATGTTATTGGATGTTGTGTTTGTGTGTGTGTTAGTGGGGAGATAATTATGAGGTTGAGGGTTAGGAATGTTGGGGGGAAAAGTGAGGTAATGGGTGGGTGAGGGAGATTAGAGAGAGAGATTGAGTTGGGTTGTGTTATGTTGGTTGTAATTGGTTTTATTGTGATGGGGGAGTTGTTTAATTATGATGGGGTTGTTGGTTTTGAGTAGTGCGGGGGGGAAATGGGGGTAGATAGGTTGAGAGAGAGAAGTGAGTGATTAATGGTGTTATGTTATTTGTTGGGTTTTTGGTGTGAGGGGGGTGGGGGGGAGGAGATATTAATTATGAGGGGGTGGGGGGGGGTTGGGAGGAAAGGGGTGAGGGATGGCGGTAATGGTTGTTTTGATAGAGAGAAGAGAGAGAGCGAGAGATTGATTGTTGTGGGATGTTATTGTATGTGAGGTGTTTGAGTGTGGGGAGGTGTCGATTATATGAGTGTTGAGGAGTTGGGGAGTTTAAAGTGGGGAAAGGGGGGGGGGAATGGTGGTTAGAGAGATAGATGGTGAGTTGGGATTTGTGTGTATATGTATTTATTTGTTTGTGTGAGAGAGGGGGGGGGATGATGAATGAATAGGGGGTTGTGGTTGGAGAAAGTGGAGGGAATGGAGGGGGGGGTGGGGTAATGGTGTGAAGTGAGAGAGAGAGAAGAGGATTAGAGATGTGGGAGTAGTATTGTGATTTGTGTGGTTTGTGAGTTGGGGGAGTATTAATTATAATATTGGGGGTTTTGAGGAAAGTTAGGGGAGGAAGTGGGGGGTAATGGGTTGATAGATAGAGAGGATTGGAGTTTGTTATGTTTATTGTGGAGATGTTTTTGTGGTGAGGGGTGTTGGGGAGGGGGGGTGATTAATGTATGAGGGTTGGGAGGGTTGATAGAATGGGGGGAGAATGGGGGTAATGGTTGATTAGATAGGAGAGAGAGAGAGAGAGGATTTTAAGGTTGGTGGGGTATGTAATTGTGTATGTTTATGGTGGTGAGTGGGGGAAGGATTAATTGGTGAGGGGGTTGGAGGGGTTAGAGAGAAAGTTGGGAAATGGTGTGGGGGGGGTAGATGGTTGAGTAAAGGGGGTGAGAGAGAGAGAGAGATTGGAGTTTTTGTTATTATTGTGATTTGTTGTTGAGGTGGGGGTGATTAATTTTGAGGTGAGGTTGGAGAGAGTGGGGAGGAAAGGGGGGGGGTTGGGGGTAATGTGGTATAGAGAGAGAAGAGAGAAGAATAGAAAAGAGAGAGAGAGAGAGATATATATATAGAGATGATTGGAGTGTAGTTTAGTTATTTTGGGGTGATTGTTGTGTGGTGTGTTAAGGGGGGAGGGATAATTTTGAGTGTGAGGGTTTGGAGAAATGTGGGGAGAAATAGGGGTAATGTGTTGGAGAAGAGAGAAGGATTGATTGTGTGTATTTTGTTATTGTGGATTTTTGGTGTGTGATATGGGGGGATCGATTAATATTAGGGGTTGATGGTTGAGAAAGTGGGGAGGATGGGGGGGGGGGGTAAATGGTTGAGAGAGAGGGAGAGAGAGAGAGGGATTGGGTTGGTGGGGGGGTATGTTATTTTATGTAGGTTTGTAGTTGTGAGTGGGGAGTGATAATTATGTGGGTTGAAGGGATTTAAAGTGGGGGAGGAATGGGGGGGGGTAATGGGTTTGAGTGAGAGATGAGAGAGAAATTGGGGGAGTTTAGTTGTTTATGTTATTGTGATTGTTGTTTGGTGTTGGGTGATGTGGGAAGGGGTTAATTATGAGGTGTGGAGGTGAGAAAGTGGGGAGGAGGTTGGTTAATGGTTTTAAGGGAAAGAGAGAGAGAGATTGAGTTGGGTTGTTTTTTAGTGATTGATTGGTTGTTTTTAGGTGTGGTGCTTATCTTACATTATTATTGGTGTGGAGGTGGTTGTCTGAAAGAATGGAAGAAATTGTTGTGGGGTTTATGGTGTGCGAGATTATAGATAGAGAGATTGAGGTTGGGGGTTTTGTTAAATCATTATTTTATTTGAGATGGTAGAGAGTGTGTTGGGGAGTTTATTAATTATTAGGGTGTATCTGATGGAGGGAAAGATTTTGAGTAAGGTTTAGGGTGGTGATAAATAGGTGTTAAGAGAGCAGATTTAGTGTGAGGGTTTGTTATTGTATGGTGGGTTGTGGGTGGTTTTTTTTGAATTGGGGTAGTTGATTAAATTATTTATTGTGGTGATGTTGATGAAAGTGGGGAAGGCAATGGGGGTAATTGGGTGGAATGAATATATCTATACATATAGATTGATTTGGAGTTGGAGTGTTATTTATTTAATTGTAATGTTTGTCGTTATGGTTATGAAATAAAAATATAGAGTGATAGAGGAGTGGTTTGGGAGTAAAGGGGGGGGGACTAAGGGGGGGGTTAATGGTTAGAGTGAGATAAGGATAGATAGAAGAGATAGGGAGATTTGAGAGGTTTTGTGTTATTTTTATGTATGTGTTTTAGTGATTAGTTGTGTAGGCGATTCAGTATAGTTTATGAAGGGTTGGGTTGGTTGAGTAACTTGGGGAGGAATGTGGTGGTTGCATGGGTTGAGAGGATATAGAAGAGGGGGGATTGGATTTGGTTGTGTTTTATTATATCTTGAAATGTTGTTTGTTTGATTGGGGAGTTCATTAATTAAGAGTGGTTGGGGTTTGAGGGAAAGGGTTGGAGACTGTGGGGGGTTAATGTTTATAAGATAAGATTGGTATTAGTAGTTTGGTGGTATATGTTATTTAATGTGGGGGGTGTGCGGTAGTGGGTTATTTAATATTATGGATAGGAGGTTTGGAGGGACACAATTGGAGCCGAGTTTGGAAATTGGTGTGTGAGAGAGAGATTGAGAGTTTTGGTAAGTTTTTTTTAGTATTGTTATTGTGATTTTGTTTTTGTAGAGTGGGGATTTGATTAATGAAAGAGGGTTTAAGGTTAAGTAAGTTTTGGGATGAATTGGGTGGTTAATGGGTTGAGAGACAAGTGAGAGAGAGTGGGGGGATTGGGTTTGTGGTTATTTTTTTGGGTGTGTGTTGGTTGGGTTTTGGGAGTATACATTAATAAAGAGGGTATGAGTAATGGGTGAGTACAATAGGGAAATACTTGGGGTGTGGATAACTTATATTATCTAGATGAATTAACGAAGATGATTGGAGTGGTGTTGGTATTTTATTAAATTATTGTTGTGTTTTGAGTGGGGAGTTATAAATTATGAGTTGTGGATGTATGGTGGATGGTGGCGTAGAATGGGGGTGTGGGGTAATGGTTGAGAGAGAGATAAGGAGAGATATATGAGAAAGATTTTGGAGTTGATGTGTGTAATGTTATTTTGAAGTTTTGGTGTGTGTAGTGGGGATTGAGTTATTTGATGTGTTGGAGGGTTGGAGGGGAAGTGGGTAGAATGGGTGGTTTAATGTGTTATTGAGAGAGAGAGAGAGAGATTGACAAGCTTGAGAAATTCTGTTTATTATATTTGTTTGGTGGGGTGTGTTTAGTGGGGGAGGTGATTATTTATTAGTGTGTGGAGGGGGGGTAATTGTGAAGTGTGTAAGGATGGGGGGGGGTAATGTGTGAGATTGATGAGAGATAGATGAAGAGATAGAGAGAGTATTGTATTTGGTTTGTGTGATATATTATATTATGTTGTGTGTTTGCTGTGAGTTGTGGAGTGTTTAATTATGATTGTTGGAGGGTTTGAGAAAGTTGGTTAGGTTTTTGAGGTGGTAATGGTTATGAGTTGGTAGAGAGAGAGATTGGAGTTGTGATGGTATAATATGGGATTGCTAGTTGGTTGTGAGTGGGGGTGGAGTGATTAATTATGAGGTGTTGAGGGTTTAGAAAGTGGGGGTGGAGTTGGGTGGGTTAATGGTTTATAAGAGGGGGAGAGGGAGGATTGAGTTATGTGTGTGTTTAGAATTATTGTATTTGGTGTGTTGTTGGTGGATGGGGAGGTGATTTTATTTAGTATGGGGTGAGGTTGGGAGAAATGGGGAAATGGTTAAATGTGTGGGAAGAGAGGAGCGGAGAGAGAAGAGAGAGATGGATTTGAGTGTGTTATATTATTGTATTTTTGGTTGTTGTGTGAGGTGGGGAGACATTAATTATGAAGGTTGAGGTGAGAAATGAAAATGGGGGTAATGGTTGAGAGAGAGGAGATTGAGTTTGTTGGGGTAAGTTAAAGGTATTAGGTTTGGTGTGATTGGGTAGGGTAAAATATGAGGGTGGGAGGGGTTAGGAAGTTAGGAGGAATGGGTATGTTTTAGAAAGAGAGAGATGTTTGGGGTGTTTGTTTATTGTTATGTTGGTGGTGGTGAGTGTGGGAGTGAGGTAATTATGAGGAGTGGGGAGGTTGAGGATTGGGGGAATGGGGGGGGAGTTAATGGTTTGAAGAGAGAGAAGAGAGGATGATAGGTGTGTATGTTATTATAGTTTTGTTTTTATGTTGATGGGGGGTGTTTAATTATGAGTGTGAGGTATGGAAGTGCTGGGGTTAATAGGGGTGAAATGGTTGATAGAGAGAGAAGAGAGAGAAAGAGATTAGTTTGTGGGGGTATGTATTGGATTGGGGTTTGTTGTCGTTTGTGATGTGGTGATGATAATTAATGAGGTTGAGGGTATAGAAAGTGCGATGAGAATGTGTTATTGGTTGAGGGGGGGGAGGATAGAGAAGAGATAGGATTTGTGTTAAATTATGTGATGTTTCTTGTGTGTTGGGTTGTGAGGGGGGAGTTGATTAATTATGAGGTTGGAGTGGTTAGGAAAGTGAGGGAGATGGGGGGGGGGTAATAGTGTAGGGAGAGAGAGAAGAAGAGATTGATTTAGGGGGGGGGTGTGGTATTTTATTGTGATTTTTTTATGGGGGAAGTGATTAATTATTGGTGTTTGAGGTTTAGATATGTGGGGGAGGAATGGTGGTAATAGGTAGTGTGATAAAGAGTGAGAAAAGAGATTGAGTGTAAGGGTTGTATTTATTTTGAGGTTTGTGAATGGGGGGATGTTTATTTGTGACGGGTTGGAGTGTTGAGAAAGTGAGTATGTGGGGTAATGGGGGTAGAGAAGAGAATAGAGATAATAGGGATTGAGTTGTTTTGTATATTACTTGTGATGTGGTTGTTGTTTGTTGTGTTTTAGTGGGGGAGGAGATTTAATTATTATGGTTTGGTAGGATTAGGGAAAGGGGGAGGAATGGTGGGGTGGTTAATGTTGGGAGAGAAGAGAGAAGGAAAGGATTGGAGGGTGTGTTATGTTTATTGTGTTGTTAGTTGTTGTGTGGGTGGGGGAGGATTAATTATTAGGTGGAGGTTGGGGAAAAGTTTGTAAATGTGGGTAGATTGTTTGAGAGTTGAGAGAGAAGATGGGATTGTGGTGTGTGGTAATTATTTGTGATTTGTTTGGGTGTTTGATGGGTACATTATCCAAGCATCTTGTTATAGTGATGGCTTGCCTGGGAGTCGACTTGTGTGGGATGTAGATCCCTCGCTCTCTTCTCTCTCTGCTTTGTCAATAGGGTTGTCGGGGATATATCAATTAGCAAAAACAGATAAGAGTTGATAATCCATATTTCGATCACCAACTCTTCTTACTAGTAATGTAATCTGCGTAGTGCACATGGTTGGTTTCCATAGATCTCTCCTCTCCTGACACAATGAAAGATAGTACAATAATAGAATCAGAGAGAGTGAGATATCGATGTGTTCGATCAACCAACATCTTGAGAGTCAGTAAGGCTGACCTAGGTGGTCGGCCAGTGGTGTGGGTACCATGTAGATCTCTCTCTCTTTCTCTCTGCAAGTAGAAGGGATGGAACCTAACAATAGCAGAGAGAGAGAGAGATTGATATCGGTATGTTCGATCAACCAACATCTTGAGAGTCTGTAAGGCTGCCGTAGGTGGTCAGCCAGTGATGTGGGTAACATGGAGATCTCTCTCTCTCTCTCTGAAAGTCGAAGGGATAGTACATAGCACTGGCAGGAGAGAGTAATATCTTAGTGTTCGATCATCCAACAACTTGAGAGTCTGTAAGGCTGCCCTTGCTGGTCGGCCAGTGGTGTGTGTAACATGTAGATCTCTCTCTCTCTGCAAGTCAAAGGGATAGAACAGAACAATAGCAGAGAGAGAAAGATGTATCGATGTGTTCTATCAACCAACATCTTGAGAGTCTGAATGGCTGCCCTAGGTGTTCGGCCAGTTGTGTGGGTACCATGTAGATCTTTCTCTCTCTCACTCTCTCTCTCTCTCTCTCTCTCTGCAAGTCGAAGATATATAGTACACAACAATAGCAGAGAGAGAGAGAGAGATATCGATGTGAACTATCAACCAACATCTTGAGAGTCTTTAAGTCTTACCTGGGTGGTCGGCCAGTGGTGTGGGTACCATGTTGATCTCTCTCTCTCTCTCTGCAAGTCGAAGGGATAGTACATAACAAAAGCAGAGAGAGAGAAATATCGATGTGTTCCATCAACCAACATCTTGAGAGTCTGTAATGCTGCCCTGGTTGGTCGGCCTTTGGTGTTGGTACCATGTAGATCTCTATCTCTCTCTCTCTCTCTCTGCAAGTCGAAGTGATAGTACATAACAATAGCAGAGAGAGAGTAATATCGATGTGTTCGATCAACCAACATCATGAGTGTGTGTAAGGCTGCCCTAACTGGTCGGCCTGTGGTGTGGGTACCATGTAGATCTCTCTCTCTCTCTCTCTGCAAGTCTAAGGGATGGAACATAACAATTGCAGAAAGAGAGTGATATCGGTATGTTCGATCAACCAACATCTTGAGAGTCTGTAAGGCTGCCGAAGTTTTTCGGCCGGTGGTGTGGTTACCATGTAGATCTCTCTCTTTCTCTCTCTCTCTCTGTGAAAGTCGAAGGGATGGAACATATCAAAAACAGACAGAGAGATATCGATGTGTTCGAACAACCAACATCTTGAGAGTCTGTAAGGCTGCCCTATTTCTTCGACCAGTGGTGTGGGTACCATGTAGTTCTTTCTCTCTCTCTCTGCATGTCGAAGGGATACTACAAAACAATAGCAGAGAGAGAGATATCGATGTGTTCTAACAACCAACATATTGAGAATCTGTAAGACTGCAATAGGTGGTCGGCCAGTAGTGTGGGTAGCATGAAGATATCTCTCGCTGTCTCTTTCTGCAAATCGAAGAGATATAGTACACAACAAAAGCAGAGAGACAGAGATATGGATGTGTTCGATCCACCAACATCTTGTGAGTCTGTAAGGCTGCCCAAGGTGGTCGGCCAGTGGTGTGGGTACCATGAAGATATCACCCTCTCTCTCTGCAAGTCGAAGGGATAGTACACAACAATAGCAGAGAGAGAGAGATATAGATGTGTTCCATCATCCAACATCTTGAGAGTCTCTATGGCTGCCAGAAATGGTCGGCCAGTGGTGTGGGTACCATGTAGAACTCTCTCTCTCTCTCTGCAAGTCGAAGGGATAGTACATAACTATGGGAGAGAGAGAGATATCGATGTGTTCGATCAACCAACATCTTGAAAGTCTGTAAGGGCTGCCCTAGGTCTTCGGCCAGTGGTGTGGGAACCATAAAGATCTTTCACTCTCTCTATCTGCAAGTCGATGGGATAGTACATAACAATAGCAGAGAGAGGGTGATATCGATGTTGTCGAACAACCAACATCTTGAGAGTCTGTACAGGTTGGCCTAGGTAGTCGGCCAGTGGTGTGGGTAACTTGTCGATCTCTCTCTCCCTCTCCCTCTGCAAGTCTAAGGGATGGTACATAACAATAGAAGAGAGAGAGATATATCGATGTATTTTTTCAACCAACATCTTGAGAGTCTGTAAGGCTGCCCTAGGTGGTCGGCCAGTGTTGTGGTACCATGTTGATCTTTCTCTCTCTCTCTGCAAGTCGATAGGCTGGTAAATAACAATAGCAGAGAGAGCGAGAGATATCCATGTGTTCGATCAACAAATATCTTGAGAGTCTGTATGGCTGTCCTAGGTGGTCTGCCAGTGGTGTGGTTACCATGTAGATCTCTCTCTTTCTCTCTCTCTCTCTCTCTGCAAGTCGAAGGGATGGTACATAACAATAGCAGAGAGAGAGAGATTGTTATCGATATGTTCAATCAACCAACATCTCGAGAGTCTGTAAGGGCTGCCATAGGTTGTCGGCCAGTGGTGTGGGTACCATGTTGATCTCTCTCTCTCTCTCCCTCTCTGCAAGTCGAAGGGATGGTTCATAACAATAGCAGAGAGAAAGCGAGAGATATCGATGTGTTCGAACAAGCAACATCTTGAGTATCTGTAAGGCTGCCCTAACTGGTCTGCCAGTGGTGACGGTACCATGTAGATCTCTCTTTGTATTCAAGACGAAGGAATGGAACATAACTAATGCAGAGAGAGAGAGTGATATCGGTATGTTCGATCAACCAACATGTTGAGAGTCTGTAAGGCTGCCTAACTGGTCGGCCAGTGTTGTGGGTACCATGTTGATCTCTCCCTCTCTTTGCAAGTCGAAGGGATAGTACATAACAATAGCAGAGAGATAGAGAGAGATATATATCGATGTGTTCGGTCAACCAACATCTTGAGAGTCTGTAAGGCTGCCCTAGTTTTGCCGGCCTATGGTGGGGTACCATGAAGATCTTTCTCTCTCTCTCTCTGCAATTCGAAGGAATAGTACATAAGAATAGCAGAGAGAGAGACAGATATCGATGTGTTCGAATAAACCAACATCTTGAGAGTATGTAAGGCTGATCTATTTGGTCGGCCAGTGGTGTGGAATCCATGTAGATCTCTCTCTCTATCTTTGCAAGTCCAAGGGATAGTACATAACAATAGCAGAGAGAGAAAGATATCGATGTGTTCTCACAACCAACATCTTGTGAGTTTGTAAGTCTGCCCTGGGTAGTCGGCCAGTGGTGTGGGTACCATGTAGATCTCTCTCTCTCTCTCTCTCTGCAAGTCGAAGGGATGTTTCATAACAATAGCAGGAGAGGGTGATATAGATATGTTCGATCAAACAACATCTTTAGAGTCTGTAAGGCTACCCTAGGTGGTCGGCCGTTGGTGTGGGTTCCATGTAGATCTCTCTCTCTCATTTATCTGAAAGTCGAAAGGATAGTACATTACAATAGCAGAGAGAGAGAGATATCGCTGTGTTCAATCATCCATCATCTTGAGAGTCTGTAAGGCTGCCCTAGGTGGTCGGCCAGTGGTGTGGGTACCATGTAGATCTCTATCTCTCTCTCTCTCTCTGCAAGTCGCAGTGATGCTACATAACAATAGCAGAGAGAGAGTAATATCTATGTGTTCGATCAACCAACATCATGAGTGTGTGTAAGGCTGCCCTAACTGGTCGGCCTGTGGTGTGGGTACCATGTAGATCACTCTCTCTCTGCAAGTCGAAGGGATGGAACATAACAATAGCAGAAAGAGAGTGATATCGATATTTTCGATCAACCAACATCTTGTAAGTCTGTAAGGCTGCTCCAGTTGGTCTGCCAGTGGTGTGGTTACCATGTAGATCTCTCTCTTTCTCTCTCTCTCTCTCTCTGCAAATCGAAGGGATGTTACATACCAATAGCAGAGAGAAAGAGATATCGATGTGTTCGATCAACCAATATCTTGAGAGTCTGTACGTCTGCCCTAGATTGTCGGCCAGTAATATTTGTACAATGTAGATCTCTCTCTCTCTCTCTCTGCAAGTCGAAGGGAAGGAACATAACAATAGCAGAGAGAGAGTGATATCGATATTTTTGATCAACCAACATCTTGAGAGTCTGTAAGGCTGCTCTAGTTGGTCTGCCAGTGGTATGGTTACCATGTAGACCTCTCTCTCTCTCTCTCTCCTCTCTCTCTCTCTCTCTCTCTCTCTCTCAGCAAGTCGATAGGCTGGTAAATAACAATAGCAGAGAGAGAGAGTGAGATATCCATTTGTTCGTTCAACCAACATCTTGAGAGTCTGTAAGGCTGCCCTAGTTGGTCGGCCACTGGTGTGGGTACCATATAGATCTCTCTCTCTCTGCAAGTCGAAGGGATAGTACATAACAATAGCAGAGAGAGAGATATCGATGTGTTCTATCAACCAACATACTGAGAATCTGTAAGGCTGCCCTAGGTGGTCGGCCAGTGGTGTGGTTACCATGTAGATCTCTCTCTTTCTCTCTCTCTCTGTGCAAGTTGAATGGATGGTACATAACAATAGCAGATAGAGAGAGCGAGATATCGATGTGTTCGATCAACCAACATATTGAGAGTCTGTAAGGCTGCCCTAGGTGGTCGGCCAGTTGTGTGGGTACCATGTAGATCTCTCTCTCTCTCTCTCTGCAAGTCGAACTGATAGTACATAACAATAGCAGATAGAGAGAGAGAGAGATTTATCGATATGTTCCTTTTAACCAACATCTTGAGAGTCTGTAAGGGCTGCCCTAGGTCTTCAGGCAGTGGTGTGGGAACCATTAAGATCTTTCTCTCTCTCTCTCTGCAAGTCGAAGGGATAGTACATATCAATAGCAGAGAGAGAGATATCGATGTGTTCTATCAACCAACATCTTGAGAGTCTTTAAGTCTGCCCTAGGTGGTCGGCCAGTGGTGTGGGTAACATGTAGATCTCTCTCTCTCTCTCTGCAAGTCGAAGGAATATTACACAACAATAGCAGAGAGAGAGCGCGATATAGATGTGTTCTATCAACCATCATCTTGAGAGTCTGTATGGCTGCCCTAAATCGTCGGCCAGTGGTGTGGGTACCATGTAGAACTCTCTCTCTCTGCAAGTCGATAGGCTGGTAAATAACAATAGCAGAGAGAGAGAGAGAGGGAGATATCCATTTGTTCGATCTACCAACATCTTGAGAGTCTGTAAGGCTGCCCTAGGTGGTCGGCCAGTGGTGTGGGTACCATGTTCATCTCTCTCTCTCTCTCTCTGCAAGTCGAAGGGATAGTACATAACAAAAGCAGAGAGAGAGAAATATCGATGTGTTCCATCAACCAACATCTTGAGAGTCTGTAATGCTGCCCTGGGTGGTCGGCCTTTGGTGTTGGTACCATGTAGAACTCTATCTCTCTCTCTCTCTCTCTCTGCAAGTCGAAGTGATAGTACATAACAATAGCAGAGAGAAAGAGAGATATCGATGTGTTCGCTCAACTAACATCTTGAGAGTATGTAATGCTGATCTATGTGGTCGGCCATTGGTGTGGAATCCATTTAGATCTCTCTCTCTCTCTCTTTGCAAGTCGAAAGGATAGTACATAACAATAGCAATTGAGAGAAAGATATCGAAGTGTTCTATCAACCAACATCTTGTGAGTTTGTAAGGCTGCCCTGGGTAGTCGGCCAGTGGTGTTTGTACCATGTAGATCTCTCTCTCTTTGCAAGTCGAAGGGATGTAACATAACAATAGCAGAGAGAGGGTGATATCGATATGTTCGATTAAACAACATCTTGAGAGTCTGTAAGGCTGCCCTAGGTGGTCGGCCGTTGGTGTGGGTTCCATGTTGATCTCTCTCTCATTTCTCTGAAAGTCGAATAGATAGTACATAACAATAGCAAAGAGAGAGATATCGCTGTGTTCAATCATCCATCATCTTGAGAGTCTGTAAGGCTGACCTAAATGGTCAGCCAATGGTGTGGGTACCATGTAGATCTCTCTCTATCTCTCTCTCTCTGCAAGTTGAAAGGATGGAACATAACAATAGTAGAGAGAGAGTGATTTCGATATGTTCGATCAACCAACATCTTGAGAGTATGTAAGGCTACCCTAGGTGGACGACCAGTGGTGAGGATACCATGAAGATCACTCTCTCTCTCTCTCTTCAAGTCGATGGGATAGTACATAACAACAGCAGCTAGAGAGAGATATCGATGTGTTCGATCAACCAACATCTTGATATTCTGTACAGGTGGGCCTAGGAGGACGGCCAGTGGTGTGGGTACCATGTAGATCTCTCTCTCTCTCTCTCTCTCTCTCTGAAAGTCGAAGAGATAGTACATAACAATAGCAGAGAAAGAGAGATATCGATGTGTTCAATCTACCAATATCTTGAGTGTCTGTAAAGCTGTCCTAGGTGGACGACCAGTGGTGAGGATACCATGAAGATCAATCTCTCTCTCTCTCTCTCTTCAAGTCGATGGTATAGTACATAACAACAGCAGATAGAGAGAGATATCTATGTGTTCGATCAACAAACATCTTGATATTCTGTACAGGTTGGCCTAGGAGGACGGCGAGTGGTGTGGGTACCATGTAGATCTATCTATCTCTCTCTCTCTCTCTCTCTCTGCAATACGAAGAGATATAGTACACAACAATAGCAGAGAGAGAGAGTGATATCGATGTGTTCGATAAACCAACATCTTGAGAGTCTGTAAGGCTGCCCTAGGTGATCGGCCAATGGTGTGGGTACCATGTAGAGCTCTATTTCTCTCTCTCTCTGCAAGTCGAAGGGATAGTACACAACAATTGCAGAGAGAGAGAGATATCGATGTGTTCTATCAACCAACATCTTGATAGTCTTAAAGGCTGCCCTAGGTGGTCGGTAAGTGGTGTGGGTACCATGTAGAACTCTCTCTGTTTCTCTTTCTGCAAGTCGAACAGATATAGTACTCAACAATAGCAGAGAGAGAGTGAGAGATATCGATGTGTTCGATCAACCAACGTCTTGTGAGTCTGTAAGGCTGCCCAAGGTGGTCGGCCAGTGGTGTGGGTACCATATATTTCTCTCTCTCTCTCTCTCTCTCTCTCTGCAAGTCAAACGGATAGTACACAACAATAGCAGAGAGAGGGAGAGAGAGAGTTATCGATGTGTTCGGTCAACCAACATCTTGAGAGTCGGTAAGGCTGCCCTAGGTGGTCGGCCAGTGGTGTGGGTACCATGTAGATCTCTCTCTCTCTGCAAGTCGAAAGGATGGTACATAACAATAGCAGAGAGAGATTGATATCAATGTGTTCGTTCACCCAACATCTTGAGTGTCTGTAAGGCTGCCTAACTGGTCGGCCAGTGGTGTGGGTACCATGAAGATCTCTCTCTCTCTCTGCAAGTAGAAGGGATGGAATATAACAATAACAGAGAGAGAGTGATATCGATATTTTCGATCTACCAACATCTTGAGAGTCTGTAAAGCTGCCATAGGTGGTTGGTCAGTGGTGTGGGTACCATGCAGATCTCTCTCTATCTCTGCAAGTCGAAGAGATATAGTACACAACAATAGCAGAGAGAGAGAGATATCGATGTGTTCGATCAACCAACATCTTGAGAATCTGTAAGGCTGCCCTGGGTGGTCGGCCAGTGGTGTGTGTACCATGTAGATCTTTCTCTCTCTCTGCAAGTCGAAGGGATAGTAAATAACAATAGCAGAGAGAGAGAGAGATTTCGAAGTGATCGATCAACCAACATCTTGAGTATCTGTAAGACTGTCATAGGTGGTCGGCCTATGGTGTGGATATAATGTAGATCCCTCTCTATCTGAAAGTCGAAGGGATAGTATATAACAATGGCAGAGAGAGAGAGAGAGATATCTAAGAGTTCGATCATCCAACAACTTGAGAGTCTGTATGGCTGCCTAGGTGGTCGGCCAGTGATGTGGGTACCATGTAGATCTCTCTCTCTCTCTCTCCCTGCAAGTCGATGGGATGGTAAATAAGAATATCAGAGAGAGAGGGATATCCATGTGTTCGATAAACCAACATCTTGAGAGTCTGTATGGCTGCCCTAGGTGGTCGGCCAGTTGTGTGGGTACCATGTAGATCTCTCTCTCTCTCTGCAAGTCGAAGGGATGGTACATAACAATAGCAGAGAGAGAGAGAGAGAGATATCAATGTGTTCGATTAACCAACATCTTGAGATTCTGTAAGGCTGCCCTAACTGGTCTGCCAGTGGTGTGGGTACCATGTAGATCTCTCTCTCTCTCTCTTTTCAAGTCGAAGGAATGGAACATAACTATTGCAGAGAGAGAGAGTGATATCGGTATGTTCGATCAACCAACATCTTGAGAGTCTGTAAGGCTGCCGTAGGTGGTCGGCCAGTGGTGTGGGTACCAAGTAGATCTCTCTCTCTCTCTCTCTCTCTCTCTGCTAGTAGAAGGGATGGAACCTAACAATAGCAGAGAGAGAGAGAGTGATATCGATATGTTCGATCAACCAACATATTGAGAGTCTGTAAGGCTGCACTAGGTGGTCGGCCAGTGATGTGTGTATGATGAAGATATCACTCTCTCTCTCTGCAAGTCGAAGAAATAGTACATAACAATAGAAGAGAGAGAGAGAGAGATATCGATGTGTTCTATCAACCAACATCTTGAGAGTCTGTAAGGCTAACCTAGGTGGTCGGCCAGTGGTGTAGGTACCATGTATCTCTCTCTCTCTCTCTCTTCAAGTAGAAGGGATGGAACCTAACAATAGCAGAGAGAGAGTGATATCGATATGTTCGATCAACCTACATCTTGAGAGTCTGTTAGGCTGCCCTATCTGGTCGGCCAGTGGTGTGGGTACCATGTAGATCTCTCTCTCTCTCTCTCTCTCTCTCTCTGAATGTCGAAGGGATAGTACATAACAATAGCAGAGAAAGAGAGATATCGATGTGTTCAATCAACCAATATCTTGAGCGTCTTGTAAAGCTGTCCTAGGTGGACGACCAGTGGTGAGGATACCATGGATAGTATATAACAATGGCAGAGAGAGAGAGAGAGATATCTAAGAGTTCGATCATCCAACAACTTGACAGTCTGTATGGCTGCCCTATTTGGTCGGCCAGTGATGTGGGTACCATGTAGATCTCTCTCTCTCTCTCTCCCTGCAAGTCGATGTGATCTTAAATAAGAATAGCAGAGAGAGAGTGATATCCATGTGTTCGATCAACCAACATCTTGAGAGTCTGTATGGCTGCCCTAGGTGGTCGGCCAGTTGTGTGGGTACCATGTAGATCTCTCTCTCTCTCTCTGCAAGTCGAAGGGATGGTACATAACAATAGCATTGAGAGAGAGTGATATCGATGTGTTCGATAAACCAACATCTTGAGAGTCTGTAAGGCTGCCCTAGGTGGTCGGCCAATGTTGTGGGTACCATGTAGAGCTCTATTTCTCTCTCTTTGCAAGTCGAAGGGATAGTACACAACAATTGCAGAGAGAGAGAGATATCGATGTGTTCTATCAACCAACATCTTGATAGTCTTAAAGGCTGCCCTAGGTGGTCGGCCAGTGGTGTGGGTACTATGTAGAACTCTCCCTGTTTCTCTTTCTGCAAGTCGAACAGATATAGTACACAAACAATAGCAGAGAGAGAGAGAGAGAGATATCGATGTGTTCGAACAACCAACATCTTGAGAGTCTGTAAGGCTGCACTAGGTGGTCGGCCAGTGGAGTGGGTACCATGTAGAACTCTCTCTCTCTCTCTCTGCAAGTCGAAGTGATAGTACATAACAATAACAGAGAGAGAGAAAGAGAGAGAGAGAGAGATATCGAAGTGTTCGGTCAACCAACATCTTGAGAGTCTGTAAGGCTGAACTAGGTCTTCGGCCAGTGGTGTGGGTACCATGTAGATCTTTCTCTCTCACTCTGCAAGTCGAAGGGATAGTACAAAACAATAGCAGAGAGAGAGATATCGATGTGTTCTATCAACCAACATATTGAGAGTCTGTAAAGCTGCCCTAGGTGGTCGCCCATTGGTGTGGGTACCATGTAGATCTCTCTCTCTCTCTCTCTCTGCAAGTCGAAGGGGTAGTACACAACAAGAGAAGCGAGAGAGAGATATAGATGTGTTCTATCATCCAACTTGTTGAGAGTCTGTAAGGCTGCCCTAAATGGTCGGCCAGTGGTGTGGGTACCATGTAGAACTCTCTATCTCTCTCTCTCTCTGCAAGTCAAAGGGATAGTACACAACAATAACAGAGAGAGGGAGAGAGAGAGAGTTATCGATGTGTTCGGTCAACCAACATCTTGAGAGTCGGTAAGGCTGCCCTAGGTGGTCGGCCAGTGGTGTGGGTACCATGTAGATCTCTCTCTCTCTCTGCAAGTCGAAAGGATGGTACATAACAATAGCAGAGAGAGATTGATATCGATGTGTTCGTTCACCCAACATCTTGAGTGTCTGTAAGGCTGCCTAACTGGTCGGCCAGTGGTGTGGGTACCATGTAGATCTCTCTCTATCTCTGCAAGTCGAAGAGATATAGTACACAACAATAGCAGAGAGAGAGAGATATCGATGAGTTCAATCAACCAACACCTTGAGAGTCTGTAAAGCTGCCCTAGGTGGTCGGCCAATGGTGTGGATACCATTTAGAACTCTCTATCTCTCTCTCTATCTGCAAGTCGATGGGATAGTACATTACAATAGCAGTGAGAGGAAGATATCGATGTTGTCGAACAACCAACATCTTTAGAGTCTGTACAGGTTGGCCTAGGTAGTCGGCCAGTGGTGTGGGTAACATGTAGATCTCTCTCTCCCTCTCTCTCTCTGCAAGTTTAAGGGATGGTACATACAATAAAAGAGAGAGAGATATATATCGATGTATTCTTTCAACCAACATCTTGAGAGTGTGTAAGGCTGCCCTGGGTGGTCGGCCTGTATTGTGGGTACAATGTTGATCTCTCTCTCTCTATCTCTCTGCAAGTCGAAGGGTTGGTACATAACAATAGCACAGAGAGTGATATCTATGTGTTCGATCAACAACATCATGAGTGTGTGTAAGGCTGCCTAACAGGTCGGCCAGTGGTGTAGGTACCATGTAGAACACACTCTCTCTCTCTTCAAGTCGAAGGGATGGAACATAACAATTGCAGAGAGAGAGTGATATCGGTATGTTCGATCAACCAACGTCTTGAGTGTCTGTAAGGCTGCCTAACTGGTCGGCCAGTGTTGTGGGTACCATGTTGATCTCTCCCTCTCTCTCTCTCTCTGAAAGTTGAAGAGATAGTACATAACAATAGCAGAGAGAGAGATATATCGATGTTTTCGAGCAACCATCAACTTGAGAGTCTGTAAGGCTGCCCTAGGTGGTCGGCCAATGGTGTGGGTACCATGTAGAACTCTATCTCTCTCTCTCTGCAAGTCGAAGGGATAGTACACAACAATTGCACAGAGACAGAGATATCGATGTGTTCTATCAAACAAAATCTTGATAGTCTTAAAGTCTGCCCTGGGTGGTCGACCAGTGGTGTGGGTACCATGTAGATCTCTCTCTCTCTCTCTCTCTCTGTAAGTCGAATGTTTGGTACATTACAATAGCAGAGAGAGAGAGAGTGATATCGATATGTTCGATCAACCAACATTTTGAGAGTCTGTAAGGCTGCCCTAGATGGTCGGCCAGTAGTGTGGGTACCATGTAGATCTTTCTCTCTCTCTCTCTCTGCAAGTCGAAGGAATAGTACATAACAATCAGAGAGAGAGAGATATCATGAGTTCAAACATCCAATATCTTGAGAGTCTTTTAAGCTGCCCTATAAGGTCAGCCAGTGGATGTTGATACCATGAAGATCTCTCTCTCTGTCTTTTCTGCAAATCGAAGAGATATAGTACACAACACTAGCAGAGAGAGGGAGATATCGATGTGTTCGATCAACGAACATCTTGAGAGTCTATAAGGTTGTTCTATGTGGTCGGCCAGTGGTGTGGATACCATGTAGATTTCTCTCTCTCTGCAAGACTAAGGGAGGGAACATAACAATAGCAGAGAGTGAGTGAAATCTATATGTTCGATCAACCAAAATCTTGAGAGTCTGTAACGCTGCCTTAGGTAGTCGGCCAGTGGTGTGGGTACCATGTAGATCGCTCTCTCTCTCTCTGCAATTGGAAGGGATAATACATAACAATAGCAGAGAGAGAGAGATATCGATGTGGTCAATCAACCAATATCTTGAGCGTCTTTAAAGCTGTCCTAGGTGGACGACCAGTGGTGAGGATACCATGAAGATCACTCTCTCTCTCTCTTCAAGTCAACGGGATAGTACATAACAACAGCAGATAGAGAGACATATCGATGTGTTAGATAAACCAACATCTTGATATTCTGTACAGGTGGGCCTAGGAGGACGGCCAGTGGTGTGGATACCATGTTGATCTCTCTCTCTCTCTCTCTCTCTCTGCAAGTCGAAGGTTTGGTACATTACAATAGCAGAGAGAGAGAGAGAGAGTGATATCGATATGTTCGATCAACCAACATCTTGAGAGTCTGTAAGGCTGCCCTAGGTAGTCGGCCAGTAGTGTGGGTACAATGTAGATCGCTCACTCTCTCTCTGCAAGTCGAAGGGATAGAACACAACAATATCAGAGAGAGAGAGAGAGAGAGATATCGATGTGTTCTATCAACCAACATCTTGAGAGTCTGTAAGGCTTCCCTAGGTCTTCGGGCAGTGGTGTGGGTACCATGTAGATCTTTCTCTCTCTCCTCTCTGCAAGTCGAAGCGATAGTACATAACAATAGCAGAGAGAGAGATATCGATGTGTTCTATCAAACAACATATTGAGAATCTGTAAGACTGACATAGGTGGTCGGCCAGTGGTGTGGGTACCATGTAGATCTCTCTCTCTCTCCCTCTGCAAGTCGATATTCTAGTAAATAACAATAGCAGAGAGAGCGAGAGATATCCATGTGTTCGATCAACAAATATCTTGAGAATCTGTAAGGCTGCCCTAGGTGGTCGGCCAGTGGTGTGGGTACCATGTTGATCTCTCTCTCTCTCTCTCTGCAAGTCGAAGGGATAGTACACAACAATAGCAGAGAGAGAGAGAGAGAGAGAGATAACGATGTGTTCTTTCAACCAACATCTTGAAAGTCTGCAAGGCTGCCCTGTGTGTCGGCCAGTGGTGAGGAAACCATGAAGGTCTCTCTCTCTCTCTCTTCAAGGCGATGGGATAGTACATAACAATAGAAGATAGAGAGGGAGATATCGATGTGTTCGTTCAACCAACATCTGGTTATTCTGTACAGGTGGGCCTAGGAGGACGGCCAGTGGTGTGGGTACCATGAAGATCTCTATCTCTCTCTGCATTTCGAAAAGATATAGTACACAACAATATCAATGAGAGAGATAAAGATGTGTACGATTAACCAACATCTTGAGAGTCTTAAAGGCTGCCTGGGAGGTCGGCTAGTGGTGTGGGTATAATGTAGATCTCTCTCTCTCTCTCTCTTTCTGCAAGTCGAAGGGTTGGTATATAACAATAGCAGAGAGATAGAGAGTGATATCCATATTTTCGATCAACCAACTTCTTGAGAGTATGTAATGCTGCCGTAGGTGGTCGGCCAGTGGTGTGGTTACCATGTAGACTCTCTCTCTCTCTGAAAGTCGAAATGATAGTACATAATAGTATCAGAGAGAGAGAGATATCGATGTGTTCGATCAACCAACATCTTGAGAGTCAGTAAGGCTGACCTAGGTGGTCGGCCAGTGGTGTGGGTACCATGTAGATCTCTCTCTCTTTCTCTCTGCAAGTAGAAGGGATGGAACCTAACAATAGCAGAGAGAGAGAGAGATTGATATCGGTATGTTCGATCAACCAACATCTTGAGAGTCTGTAAGGCTGCCGTAGGTGGTCAGCCAGTGATGTGGGTAACATGGAGATCTCTCTCTCTCTGAAAGTCGAAGGGATAGTACATAGCACTGGCAGGAGAGAGAGTAATATCTTAGTGTTCGATCATCCAACAACTTGAGAGTCTGTAAGGCTGCCCTTGCTGGTCGGCCAGTGGTGTGTGTAACATGTAGATCTCTCTCTCTCTGCAAGTCAAAGGGATAGAACAGAACAATAGCAGAGAGAGAAAGATGTATCGATGTGTTCTATAAACCAACATCTTGAGAGTCTGAATGGCTGCCCTTGGTGTTCGGCCAGTTGTGTGGGTACCATGTAGATATTTCTCTCTCTCACTCTCTCTCTCTCTCTCTCTCTCTCTCTCTGCAAGTCGAAGATATATAGTACACAACAATAGCAGAGAGAGAGAGAGATATCGATGTGAACTATCAACCAACATCTTGAGAGTCTTTAAGTCTTACCTGGGTGGTCGGACAGTGGTGTGGGTACCATGTTGATCTCTCACTCTGTCTCTATATATCTCTGCAAGTCGAGGTGATGGTACATAATAAAAGCAGAGAGTGAGAGATATCGATGTGTTCGATCAACCAACATCATGAGTGTGTGTATGGCTGCCCTATTTGGTCAGCCAGTGGTGTGGATACAATATAGATCTCTCTCTATCTGCAAGTCGAAGGGATGGAACATAACAATAGCAGAGAGAGAGTGATAACGATATGTTCGATCAACCAACTACTTGAGAGTCTGTAATGCTGACCTAGGTGGTCGGCCAGTGGTGTGGGTACCATGTAGATCTCTCTCTCTGTAAGTAGAAGGGATGAAACCTAACAATAGCACAGAGAAAGTGATATAGATATGTTCGATCAACCGACATCTTCAGAGTCTGTAAGGCTGCCCTAGCTGGTCGGCCAGTGGTGTGGGTACCATGTAGATATCTCTATCTCTCTCTGCAAGTCGAAGGGATAGTACATAACAATAGCAGAGAGAGAGAGATATCGATATGTTAAATCAACCAACATCTTGAGTGTCTGTAAGGCTGCAGTAGATCTTCGGCCAGTGGTGTGGGTACCATGTAGATATTTCTCTCTCTTTCTCTGCAAGTCGAAGGGATAGTACATATCAATAGCAGAGAGAGAAAGATATCGATGTGTTCGATCAACCAACATCATGAGAGTATGAAAGGCTGATCTAGGTGGTCGGCCAGTGAAGTGGGTACCATGTATATATCTCCTTCTCTCTTCAATCGAAGGGATGGAACATAACAATTGCAGAGAGAGAGAGTGATATCGGTATGTTCGATCAACCAACATCTTGAGAGTCTGTAAGGTTGCCGTAGGTGGTCGGCCAGTGGTGTGGGCACCATGTAGATCTCCCTCTTTCTCTGCAAGTTGAAGGGATAGTAAATAACAATAGCAGAGGGAGAGAAAACGATATGTTCAATAAACCAACATCTTGAGAGTCTGTAAGGCTGCCCAATGTGGTCCTCCAGTGGTGTGGATACCATGTAGATCTCTCTCTCTCTCTCTCTGCAAGTCTAAGGGAAGGTAAATAACAATGTCAGAGAAAGAGAGAGAGATATCGATATGTTCGATTAACCATCTTCTTGAGAGTCTGTAAGGCTGGACTAGGATGTCGGCCAGTGGTGTGGGTAACATGTAGATATCTCTCTCTCTATGTGAGTCGAAGGGATAGTATACAACAATATCAGAGAGAGAGAGAAATCGATGTCTTCGATCAACCAACATCTTGAGAGTCTGTAAGGCTGCCCTAGGTCTTCGGCCAGTGGTGTGGGTACCATGTAGATCTTTCTCTCTCTCTCTCTCTGCAAGTCGAAGAGATATAATACACAACAATAGCAAAGAAAGAGAGTTATCGATGTGTTCGGTCAATCAACATCTTGAGAGTCTGTAAGGCTGCCCTAAGTGGTCGGCCAGTGGTTTGGGTACCATGTAGATCTCTCTCTCTCTGCAAGTCGAAGGGACAGTACACAACCATAGCAGAGAGAGAGAGATATCGATGTGTTCTATCAACAACATCTTGAGAGTCAGTACAGGAGCCCTGTGATGTCGGCCAGTGTTGTTGGTAACATGTAGATCCCTCACTCTGTCTCGCTCTACAAGTCGAAGTGATGGTACAAAATAATAGCAGAGAGAGAGTTATCGATGTGTTCGATCAACCAACATCTTGAGTGTGTGGTAGGCTGCCCTATTTGTTCAGCCAGTGGTGTGGATACCATGTAGATCTCTCTCTCTCTGCAAGACGAAGTTATTGTATATATCAATAGCAGAGAGAGAGATATATCGATGTGTTCGATCAACCAACATATTGAGAGTCTGTAAGGCTGCTCTAGATGATCAGCCAGTTGTGTATGGGTACCATGAAGATCTTTCTCTCTCTCTCTCTCTCTTTGCAGTCGAAGAGATATAGCACACAACAATAGCAAAGAGAGAGAGACATATCGATGTGTTCGATCAAACAACATCATGAGAGTCTGTAAGGCTGACCTTGGTGGTCGGACAGTTGTGTGGGTACCATGTAGATCATTCTCTCTCTCTCTCTTTCTGCAAGTCGAAGAGATATAGTACGCAACAATAGCAAAGAGAGAGAGATATCGATGTGTTCGATCAACCAACATCTTGAGAGTATGTAAGGCTGACCTAGGTGGTCGGACAGTGGTGTGGGTACCATGTAGATATCTCTCTCTGTCTCTCATCAAGTAGAAGGGATATTACATAACAATAGCAGAGAGAGAAATATCGATGTGTTCAATCAACCAACAACTTGAGTGTGTGTAAGGCTGCCCTACTTGGTCGGAAAAGGGGTATGAATACCATGAAGACCTCTCTCTCTCTGTCGCTCTCTGCTAGTCGAAGTGAAGGAACATAACAATAGCAGAGAGAGAGAGTGATATAGATATGTTCGATCAACCAACAACTTAAGTGTCTGTAAGGCTGTCCTAGGTGGTCGGCCAGTGGTGTGGGTACCATGTAGAACTCTCTCTCTCTCTCTCTCTCTGCAAGTCGAAGGGATGGAAAATAACAATAGCAGAGAGAGAGAGTGATATCGGTATGATCGATCAACCAACATCTCGAGAGTCTGGAAGGCTGCACTAGGTGGTCGGCCAGTGGTGTGGATACCATGTAGATCTCGCTCTAACTGAAGTCAAAGGGATAGTACATAACAATGGCCTAGAGTGGGAGAGACTTCGATGTGTTCGATCAACCAACATCTTTAGTGTCTGTAAGGCTGCCGTAGGTTGTCGGCCAGTGGTGTGGGTAACATGTAGATCTCTCTCTCTCTCTCTCCGCAAGTCAAAGGATGGAAAATAACAATAGCAGTGAGAGAGTGATATCGGTATGATCGATCAACCAACATCTTGAGAGTCTGGAAGGCTGCCGTAGGTGGTCGGCCAATGGTGTTAGCACCATGTAGGTCTCTCTCTCTCTGCAAGTCGAAGGGATAGTACATAACGATGGCAGAGAGAGAGATATCGATGTGTTCTATCAACCAACACCTTGAGAATCTTTAAGACTGCCATAGGTGGTCGACCAGTGGTGTGGTTATGATGTAGATTTCTCTCACTCTGCAAGTCGAAGAGATAGTACATAACAATTTCAAAGAGAGAGAGATATATCGATGTGTTCGATCAACCAACATCTTGGGAGTCTGTAAGGCTGCCCTAAGTGGTCGGCCAGTGGTGTGGGTACCATGTAGATCTCTCTCTCTCTCTCTCTCTCTCTCTCTGAAAGACGAAGGGATGGTACACAACAATATCAGAGAGAGAGAGATATCGATGTTATCTATCAACCAACATCTTGAGAGTCTGTAAGACTGCCCTTGGTAGTCGGCCAGTGGTGTGGGTACCATGTAGATCTCTCTCTCTCTCTCTCAGCAAGTCGAAGTTATGGAACCTAACAATAGCAGAGAGAGAGAGATGTCGATGTGTTCTATCAACCAACATCTTGAGAGTCTGTAAGGCGGCCCTAGGTGGTCGGCCAGTTGTGTGGGTACCAAGTAGATCTTTCTCTCTCTCTCTCTTTGCAAGTCGAAGAGATATAGTACACAACAATAGCAGAGAGAGAGAGATATCGATGTGTTCTGTCAACCAAAATCTTGAGAGTCTCTAAGGCTTCCCTAGGTGGTCGGCCAGAGGTGTGGGTACCATGTAGATCTCTCTGTCTCTCTCTCTCTCTCTGAAAGACGAAGGGATGTTACACAACAATATCAGAGAGAGAGAGATATCGATGTTATCTATCAACCAACATCTTGAGAGTCTGTAAGACTGCCCTTGGTAGTCGGCCAGTGGTGTGGGTACCATGTAGATCTCTCTCTCTCTCTCTCTGCAAGTCGAAGGGATGGTACATAACAATAGCAGAGTGAGAGATATATCGATATGTTCGATCAACCAACATCTTGAGAGTCTGTAATGCTGCCCTAGATTGTCTGCCATTGGTGTGGTTACCATGTAGATTTCTCTCTCTCTTCATGTCGAAAGGATGGAACATAACAATAGCAGAGAGAGAGTGATGTCGATATGTTCGATCAAACAACATCTTGAGAGTCTGAAAGGCTGCCCTAGGTGGTCGGCCAGTGGTGTGGGTACCATGTAGATCTCTCTCTCCCTCTCTCTGCAAGTCGAAGGCGATGTAACATAACAATAGCAGAGAGAGAGTGATATCGATATGTTCGATCAACCAACA
Source organism: Dryococelus australis (assembly GCA_029891345.1). Classification (NCBI taxonomy): domain Eukaryota; kingdom Metazoa; phylum Arthropoda; class Insecta; order Phasmatodea; family Phasmatidae; genus Dryococelus; species Dryococelus australis. Next base: position 960,530 of record CM057005.1, on the reverse strand, counting down.
TCTTGAGACTGTAAGGCTGCCCTAGGTAATCGGCCAGTTTTGTGGGTACCATGTAGATCTTCCTCTCTCTCTCTCTGCAAGTCGAAGAAATATAGTACACAACAATAGCAGAGAGAGATAGAGATATCGATGTGTTCTGTCAACCATCATCTTGAGAGTCTGTAAGGCTGCCCTATGTGGTCGGCCAGAGGTGTGGGTACCATGATGATCTCTATCTTTCTCTCTCTCTCTCTGCAAGTCGAAGGGTTGGTACATAACAATAGCAAGAGAGAGAGATATCGATATTTTCGATCAACAAACATTTTGAGAGTCTGTAAGGCTGCACTAGGTTGTCGGCCAGTTGTGTGGGTACCAAGTAGTTCTATCTCTCTCTCTCTCTCTCTCTCTGGATTTCGAAGGGATAGTACTAAATAATAGAAGAGAGAGAGAGATATTTCGATGTGTTCTATCAACCAACATATTGAGATTCTGTAAGGCTGCCCTATGTGGTCGGCCAGTGGTGTGTGTACGATGTATATCTTTCTCTCTCTGCAAGTCGAAGGGATGGAACATAACAATAGCAGAGAGAGAGAGGCATATCGATATGTTCGGTAAACCAACATTTTGAGAATCTGTAAGGCTGCCCTAGGTGGTCGGCCAGTGGTGTGGGTACCATGTAGATCTCTCTCTCTGTCTTTCATCAAGTAGAAGGGATATTACATAACAATAGCAGAGAGAGATATATCGATGTGTTCAATCAACCAACAACTTGAGTGTGTGTAAGGCCACCCTACTTGGTCGGCCAGGGGTATGAATACCATGTAGACCTCTCTCTCTCTCCATCTCTCTCTGTCTCTCTCTGCAAGTCGAAGTGATGGAACATAACAATAGCAGAGAGAGATTGATATAGATATGTTCGATCAACCTACAACTTAAGAATCTGTAAGGCTGACCTAGGTGGTCGGCCAGTGGTATGGGTAACATGTAGAACTCTCTCTCTCTCTCTCTCTCTCTGCAAGTCGAAGGGATAGTACATAACAATTGCCGAGAGAGAGATATCGATGTGATCGATCAACCAACATATTGAGAATCTGTAAGGCTGAAAATGTGGTCGGCCAGTGGTGTGGATACCATGTAGATCTCGCTCTATCTGCAAGTCGAAGGGATAGTACATAACAATGGCATAGAGACGGAGAGACTTCGATGTGTTCGATCAACCAACATCTTGAGAGTCTGTAAGGCTGTCCTAGTGGTCGGCCAGTTGTGTGGGTACGATGTAGATCTCTCTCTCTGCAAGTCGAAGGGATGGAACATAACAATAGCAGAGAGAGAGTGATATCGATATGTTCGGTCAACCAACATCTTGAGAGTCAGTAAATCTGCCCTGGTTGGTCGGCCAGTGGTGTAGGTACCAATTAGATCTCTGTCTCTCTCTCTCTCTCTCTGAATGTCGAAGTAATAGTACATAACAATAGCAGAGAGAGAGAGATTTATCGATGAGTTCAATCAACCAATATCTCGAGAGTCTGTAAAGTTGCCCTAGATGGTCGGCCAGTGGCGTGGATACCATGAAGAACTCTCTCTCCCTCTCTGCAAGTCGATTGGATAGTACATAACAATAGCAGAGAGAAGGAGTTATCGATGTGTTCGAACAACCAACATCTTGAGAGTCTGTACAGGTTGGCATAGGTGATCGACCAGTGGTGTGGGAACCATGTAGATCTCTCTCTCTCTCTCTCTCTCTCTCTCTCTTTCCGCAAGTCTAAGGGATGGAAAATAACAATAGCAGAGAGAGAGTGATATCGGTATGATCGATCAACCAACATCTTGAGAGTCTGGAAGGCTGCCGTAGGTGGTCGGCCAATGGTGTTAGCACCATGTAGGTCTCTCTCTCTCTCTGCAAGTCGAAGGTATAGTACATAACGATGGCATAGAGAGAGATATCGATGTGTTCTATCAACCAACACCTCGAGAATCTTTAAGACTGCCATAGGTGGTCGGCCAGTGGTGTGGTTAACATGTAGATTTCTCTCTCTCTGCAAGTCGAAGAGATAGTACATAACAATTTCAGAGAGAGAGAGATATATCGATGTGATCGATCAACCAACATCTTGAGAGTCTGTAAGGCTGCCCTAGGTGGTCGGCCAGTGTTGCGGGTACCATGTAGATCTCTCTCCTTCTCTCTCTCTCTCTCTCTCTCTCTCTCTGCAAGTCGATGAGTTATTACTCAACAATAGCAGAGAGAGAGAGATATCGATGTGTTCTATCAACCAACATCTTGAGATTCTGTAAGGCTGCCCTCGGTGGTCGGCCAGTGATGTGGGTACCATGTATATCTCTCTCCCTCTCTTTGCAAGTCGAAGGGAAGGAACATAACAATAGCAGACAGAGGGTGATATCGATATGTTCGATCAACAAACATTATGAGAGTCTGTAATGCTGCACTAGGTGGTCGGCCTGTTGTGTGGGTACCAAGTAGATCTATATCACTCTCTCTCTCTCTCTCTCTCTGGAAGTCGAAGGGATAGTACTTAACAATAGAAGAGAGAGAGTTATTTCGATGTGTTCGATCAACCAACATCATGAGAGTCTGCAAGGCTGCACAAGGTGGTTGGCCAGTTGTGTGGATACCATCTATATATCTCTCTCCCTCTCTCCCTCTCTAAGTCGAAAGGATGGTACATAACAATAGCAGAGAGAGAGAAATATCGATGTGTTCGATCAACCAACATCTTGAGAGTCTGTAAGGCTGCCCAAGGTGGTCGGCCATTGGTGTGGGTACCATTTAGATATCTCTCTCTCTCTCTGCAAGTCGAAGGTATGGTACACAACAATAGCAGAGAGAGAGAGTTATCGATGTGTTCTATCAACCAACATCTTGAGAGTCTGTAAGACTGCCCTAGGTAGTCGGCCAGTGGTGTGGGTACCATGTAGAACTCTCTCTCTCTCTCTCTGCAAGTCGAAGGGATGGAACCTAACAATAGCAGAGAGAAAAGAGAGAGAGAGAGATGTATCGATGTGTTCTATCAACCAACATCTTGAGACTGTAAGGCTGCCCGAGGTAATCGGCCAGTGGTGTGGGAACCAGGAAGATCTTCCTCTCTCTCTCTCTCTCTGCAAGTCGAAGAAATATAGTACACAACAATAGCAGAGAGAGAGAGATATTTCGATGTGTTCTATCAACCAACATCTTGAGATTCTGTAATGCTGCCCTATGTGGTCGGCCAGTGGAGTGAGGACCATGTATATCTCTCTCTCTGTCTCTCATCAAGTAGAAGGGATATTACATAACAATAGCAGAGAGAGATATATCGATGTGTTCAATCCACCAACAACTTGAGTGTGTGTAAGGCTGCCCTACTTGGTCGGCCAGGGTTATGAATACCATGTAGACCTCTCTAGACCTCTCTCTCTCTCACTCCTCTCTCTGTCTCTCTCTGCAAGTCGAAGTGATTTAACATAACAATAGCAGAGAGAGATTAATATAGATATGTTCGATCAAAGAAAAACTTAAGAATCTGTAAGGCTGCCCTAGGTGGTCGGCCAGTTGTGTGGGTACGATGTTGATCTCTCTCTCTCTCTCTCTCTCCGCAAGTAGAAGGGCTGGAAAATAACAATAGCAGAGCGAGAGTGATATCGGTATGATCGATCAACCAACATCTTGAGAGTCTGGAAGGCTGCCGTAGGTGGTCGGCCAATGGTGTTAGCACCATGTAGGTCTCTCTCTCTCTCCAAGTCGAAGGGATAGTACATAACAATGGCAGAGAGAGAGATATCGATGTGTTCTAACAACCAACACCTTGAGAATCTTTAAGACTGCCATAGGTGGTCGGCCAGTGGTGTGGATAACATGTAGATTTCTCTCTCTCTGCAAGTCGAAGGGATAGTACATAACAATGTCAGAGAGAGAGAGATATCGATGTGTTCGATCTACCAAGATCTTGAGAGTCTGTAAGGCTGCCCTAGCTGGTCGGCCAGTGGTGTGGATACCATGTACATCTTTCTCTCTCTCTCACAGCAAGTCGAAGAGTTATAGTACACAACAATAGCAGAGAGAGAGATATCGATGTGTTCTATCAACCAACATCTTTAGAGTCTGTAAGGCTGCTCTAGGTGGTCGGCCAGTGGTGTGGGTACCATGTAGATATTTCTCTCTCTCTCTCTGCAAGTCGAAGAGATATAGTACACAACAATAGCAGAGAGAGACAGATATCGATGTGTTCTGTAAACCAACATATTGAGAGTCTGTAATGCTTCCCTAGGTGGTCGGCCAGAGGTGTGGGTACTATGAAGATCTCACTCTTTCTCTCTCTCTCTCTGCAAGTCGAAGGGATGGTACATAACAATAGCATAGAGAGAGAGATATATATCGATATGTTCGATCAACCAACATCTTGAGAGTCTGTAAGGCTGCCCTAGATTGTCGCCCATTATTGTGGTTACCATGTAGATCTCTCTCTCTCTTTCAAGTCAAAATAATGGAACATAACAATAGCAGAGAGAGGGAGATATCGATGTGTTCTATCAACCAACATCTTGAGAGTCTGTAAGGCTGCCCTAAGTTTTAGGCCAGTGGTGTGGATACCATGTAGATCTATCTCTCTCTCTCTCTCTGCAAGTCGAAGAGATAATACTCAACAATAGCAGAGAGAGAGAGATATCGATGTGTTCTATCAACCAACATCTTGAGATTCTGTAAGGCTGCCCTAAGTGGTCGGCCAGTGATGTGGGTACCATGTATATCTCTCTCCCTCTCTTTGCAAGTCGAAGGGAAGGTACATAACAATAGCAGACAGAGGGTGATTTCGATATGTTCGATCAACAAACATTTTGAGAGTCTGTAAGGCTGCCCTATGTTTTAGGCCAGTGGTGTGGATACCATGTAGTTCTATCTTTCTCTCACTCTCTCTGTAAGTCGTAATGGATGGTACATAACAATAGCAGAGAGAGAGAGAGATATCGATGTGTTCTATGAACCTACATCTTAAGAGTCTATAAGGCGGCCCTAGGTGGTCGGCCAGAGGTGTGGATACCATGAAGAACTCTCCTCTCTCTCTCTCTCTCTCTCTCTCTCTCTCTCTCTCTCTCTCTCTCTCTCTGCAAGTCGATGTTATAGTACATAACAATAGAGGAGAGAGGGAGATATCGATGTGTTCGTACAACCAACATCTTGAGAGTCTGTACAGGTTTGCATAGCTGTTCTGCCAGTGGTGTGGGAACCATGTAGAACTCTCTCTCTCTCTCTCTCTGCAAGTCGAAGAGATATAGTAAACAACAATATCAGAAAGAGAGAGATATAGATGTGTTCGATCAACCAACATCTTAAGAGTCTGTAAGGCTGCCCTGGGTAGTCGGCCAGTGGTGTGGTTACCTGGTAGATCTCTCTCTCTCTCTCTCTGTCTCTCTCTCTGCGAGTCGAAGGGATAGTTCACAACAATAGCAGAGAGAGAGAGATAACGACGTGTTCTATCAACCAACATCTTGAGTGTCTGAAAGGCTGCCCTAGGTGGTGGGCCAGTGGTGTTGGTACCATGTAGATCTCTCTGTCTCTCTCTCTCTCTGCAAATCGAAGGGATAGTATACAACAATAGCAGAGAGAGAGAGAGATATCGATGTGTTCTATCAACCAACATCTTGAGAGTCTTAAAGGCTGCAATAGGTTGACGGCCAGTGGTGTTTGTACCATGTAGATTTCTCTCTCTCTCTCTCTCTCTCTCTCTCTCACTCTGTAAGTTGAAGGGATGGTACATAACAATAGCAGAGAGAGAGATATATCGATGTGTTCGATCAACCAACATCTTGAGAGTCTGTAAGGCTGCCCTAGTTGGTCGGCCAGTGGTGTGGGTACCATGTAGTTCTCTCTCTCTCTCTCTCTCTCTCTCTCTCTCTCTCTCTCTCTCTCTCTGCAAGTCGAAGGGATTGTACGTAACAATAGCAGAGAGAGAGAGAGAGAGATATCGAAGTGTTCGATCAACCAACATCTTGAGAGTCTCTAAGGCTGCCCTAGGTTGTCGGCCAGTGGTGTTGGTAGAATGTAGATATCTCTCTCTCTCTCTCTTTCTCTCACTCTGCAAGTCGAAGGGATGTAACATAACAATAGCAGAGAGAGAGAGAGAGAGAGAGAGAGAGAGAGAGAGATATCGATGTGATCGATCAACCAACATCTTTTGAGTCTGTAAGGCTGACCTAGGTTGTCGGCCAGTCGTGTGGATACCATGTAGATCTCTCTGTCTCTCTCTCTCTCTCTCTCTCTCTCTCTCTCTTCAAATCGAAGGGATAGTACATAACAATAGCAGAGAGAGGGAGAGAGAGAGAGAGAGATATCGATGTGTTCGATCAACCAACATCTTGAGAGTCTGTAAGGCTCTCCTAGGTTGTCGTCCAGTGGTGTGGATACCATGTAGATCTCTCTCTCTCTCTCTCTCTTTCTCTCTCTCTCTCTCTCTCTCTCTCTCTCTCCTCCTCTCTCTCTCTCTCTCTCTCCCTCCCTCTCTCTGCAAGTCGAAAGGATAGTATATAACAATAGCAGAGAGAGAGAGAGAGAGAGAGAGAGAGAGAGAGAGAGAGACACGTAAGGTTCCAGGGTTTAAGACTAGTTGAATCACATATTCATGTTCCTTTATGAGAGGAATTCTGTTATACAGTACAAGGTAACAATTTATTTCGTTTAAATACATTAATCTGTAAATAGTGCTTCGAATAACCTCGTATTTTTAGTGGATATCGCTTCTATTAACCCTACTTTCTTTTAGGTCTATAAAAGCAGTTCATACAAACCCACATCGCTCAGGACTACTTTCTCTCGTCGTGAGGACATGGCGAAAATGACGAAATAATTTTGTAGTAGTCAGAAAATTTTATCGTGTATCGTAACATATGGGAAAAGTAAATCACTTGCAACACTCGACAAAGATACCTAGCTTGCATACAACTGCCTAAAGAATTCCTTCTCGCATATGCAAGACACGAAATAAAATCCGTCTACAAACACCTACCTATCTATCTGCATAGGATGAAGAGATTCTAGGATGTCCCCCATGCCTAGAATATTTTCAAGGTATTGCTGCCATTATAGAGTCGCCATATTCCAGGCGCTGGTGCAAGAGACATCGAGAGCAGCAACATTAAAAGAAGAACAAGGGACCTCGAATGCTGAAAGATGAACGAGTATAAAGAAGTCGAGAGGCTGAATGTGAACTTCGTAGGCTAGACAGCGGCCGGTCTGATAAGGTATCATATTTCAGTGCAGCAGCCATGCTGACGTTTGCGCCATACATCCAGCAGAAATATCCTGAGACAATTTGAGCGAGGCAACGTGAACTAGTGTGCAGTGTTAACTGGTAGCGCAGTGAGAAATTTGTGCGAGGTAAAGTTCGGATGTGTTTGCCTCACCGTCAGACTGATTTAATTTTAATGATAAAGGCGGATATTAATTTGATACGTTACGAAAACAAAACTACATTTTGCGAATAGTGTGATGTTTTCGTTAGTACAAAAAAAGTAACCCTCGTAATATATCGATTTATTTTTATCATTTCTCAATACTGCATCAAACTCAATTAGTGATAATGGAGTGATGAAACCTCCAACATTAATAAAGCAACATTAAGATTATTATGTAGGCCTATGCAAGTTACACACTACATCAGAAGCAGCTGTACGAGTAGGTTCATATTTCCTACGGACTATAAACCGAGCGCCCAGCGAGTATCAGTCACATGCTAGTACTCCAACTGCTGTAGTGTAGTAGGAATCTTCCACGCCGGCTGGCATAAATGCTGGTATACAAGCTTGTGCATCAGGTCTTGTAGAAGCTTGTATAACAAGACAAAGTACGGCAGCATGTATCGTATAATATCGGCATTAAAGTAAGCAAACATAATGTGTTGACATTTGCGGACCTTCTAGCTTCACCACCTCCCTCTCCACCCCTCCACAGCTAGGTTGTAAGATACGCCATCCAGCTGTTGCTTAGTTGTAATGAGTGGAAGTAGATACGTGAATGTCACTAATTCATTTGGAAGCCTCCTAGATCTCCCCAGTCCTGTGCGTACTCAGCTTATAGAAGCTAATTCATTGGTCGCTGTCATAGGAGCGAGACTTTATCATCATTCAATTTGATTCCACGAGATAGTCATATTATTTCTATTGCAGAACTGTAAATATAAATATGCATTTAGACATAGCATTTATTTGTAATTTTACACTTTAATACCTATGAGTAACTTGTACAAAGCACTACATTACATGTCATTTCATACAAATGTTCTTAAAAATCCAGAGAGTACTACAAGTTTTCGGTGAAAATACACGAATGTATATATAGCTTATTAAACATAATATTTACACATTTCAAAGTACACGTAAAGACACACCTACTCTCTGTATTAAAATCTCAAACTGTCTATTTTTACTGATATATAGTAGCTGTAAAACACTCAATATCAGTGTAGTTGTAGATCTCCCATTGTATAATTTTACTATGACCGAGTATGTTTAAACTTGCTTTACGTTCTGGAGCATCTCTAAGTATATATTTAATAACAAATTTTTAGATAATTTTACATTGTTGTGTAATTTACTAATAATGTACATTATATGTAATTTACACTAATTTCCCCAGGAATTCAAAGGTAACTTCAAATATTTGTATAAAATGTGTGACCTAGCCATAGAAAGTAGACCTACTTCGAACTCCATATGTGTGCTCGAAAGGAAAACTTATCTCCCACTGAATGGATACACTGGCTTTTGTATATGAGTCTGTATTTTATATCTGAAGTCAATTACTATTAATATTTTGGAGATAATTTTTTTATAACTCTGCTAAACTATCAAGTTACTAAATGGTGTACAATAACGTTAAAAACTATACATACGTGGTATGTGAACTTATATGACACAGATGAAGAAGAACATTGTCTGACAATACAATTTCCGTTGTAAAACTGTGGAAAATGTACAGAATTAGTTTGTTCATAATCACATCGAATCTGAGTTTAACTATTTTGTAAGAAATGAGTACTCATTCACTGTGGTCAAATTACAATTGCGATGTCTGTGTAAATCTATTTTCCGTGGAAAAAAAGTAAACCAATGTTGCAGTTCATTTGCTGCTACATAGTAGTTGCAATTTTACGCCATTCAATGTGATATTAGATGTATAATGTAAACTCTCAATTAGAATCAGTTGGCAATTACTGATTCGCAGTGAAACTGAACTACCCAAATCAGTGAAAATGGCTCCAGTTAGAATCAGTTGGAAACTACTGATTGTTTGAGTAAAAAAATTGTACTGATTAATTAGTGACGTCAAACAATTTCACTGATTGAATAAGTGATAGCCGACGGCAGTTGCTATTTAAACATTGTTTATAGTGAATGTATTAAAACAATTGCGTGAAATAAACTTATTTACGATAGTTTACTATTTATATTGTGCAATTTATCGTAATTTAAAAATGTAAAAAAAAAAAATTCAGAGTTGGTCGAGATCGAACTAACTTCGACTTCGACACCTGCGCTACCAAGCCAAGTTACAAAAAGAAGCATACCTATGTCTTCTAAGTGGTTTCGAAATCGTGAATATTTAAATTCTATGCCTTTTCGTTTTTGGTTTATCTGGTAACATTAGTATTGTTAAAACGAATAGTAGCTATATATGATATATATAGAAGCTATATGTGATATATAGAAGCTATATATAGCTTCACCACATCACATGCAGTTTAAACCTTCAAACAGAGAGCTTTGATGATTACATGAAATTGAAATGAAAGACGTTAAATAGGAATGAAAGGCTAAGTGCGCATGTTCCACATTGCACGTATACGTAAGGAAATAAAGACTCGGAAACGCAAGCGGAACTAGCCGACGGTTTGAGATGAATTTCAACCATTCTACAATAAGAACAAACGTACACTCTAAATCGGAATAAGTTATTTTTTATTGATTGTCAGTTGAAACTGTAGGAATCTGTAGAAAAATATTATTAATTCATCAGTTAAAAGAACTCTCTAATTGAAGCAGTAGAAAAGCAGTTATTTATAGTTGGTTTATAAATAAGCACATATCATTCCTCTGTAATATAAGTTAGGTACGATTTATTTCGTCGCAGAACACAAATGCTATCTACACAAATATGTTTTTGGAGGTGGTTGGGCTCGAACCTCCGCCCATAAAGCGAAGCATGCTGAAGCGTTCATGATCAGCCATATCCACTGTCCTATTTTACCACTGCCAAATGTGTGCTCGTATTATGGTTACTGAACCACAAAATGTAATGTCAAATATTGCTGTAAGTTTCGTGAATTGAAAGTATTTCTTGTCGAAATATATAGATTTTCTGCGCAAGTACATGTCTTTTGCAATGTTCGAAAGTCAATCTATCATTAGTTTAGTTTGGATTCTGTACTTTAAAAGATAAGTATAGTGGTTTCATTGTATGAGGTTATCGATGTCCACTAGTATCCGCCATTATACAATGCAACTTGGCACTACAGATTTAAACTGTTATATTTAGTGCCAGATAGATCAGTGATAATTTTACTGACTCGATAGTGCGGTGATTTAATAAGAAATGTAAATTTACACCAACAAAAGTTTTGTGGTCTGCAATATAACAGATCAAATAATGTTTAAATGACAAATCTGATAAAATATTGCATTGTTTCTAACGTTCCACTATCGAATTAGCATAGTTATTACTAGTCAATATGTCTCTTCAAAATAACAGTTTCATTATGTAAAATCTCTTTGCATTGTAAAATGGGAGATACATATAAAACACCGACAACACCGTTAAAACCACTTTATTTCTCTTTCAAAGCACACCATCTGAACGAAACTTATCTTAGAATGACTTTCGAGCCTTACAAAGACATGAACCCACGTACGGATAATGTGTATATATTTCGAGCATTACAAAGACATGTACCCACGTACGGATAATGTGTGTATATTTCCAGCATTACAAAGACATGTACCCACGTACGGATAATGTGTGTTTATTTCGAGCCTTACAAAGACATGTACCTACGTACGGATAATGTGTGTATATTTCGAGCCTTACAAATACATGTACCCACGTTCGGATAATGTGTGTATATTTCGAGCATTACAAAGACATGTACCCACGTACGGATAATGTGTGTATATTTCCAGCATTACAAAGACATGTACCCACGTACGGATAATGTGTGTATATTTCGAGCATTACAAAGACATGTACCCACGTACGGATAATGTGTGTATATTTCGAGCATTACAAAGACATGTACCCACGTACGGATAATGTGTGTATATTTCGAGCCTTACAAATACATGTACCCACGTACGGATAATGTGTGTATATTTCGAGCATTACAAAGACATGTACCCACGTACGGATAATGTGTGTATATTTCCAGCATTACAAAGACATGTACCCACGTACGGATAATGTGTGTATATTTCGAGCATTACAAAGACATGTACCCACGTACGGATAATGTGTGTATATATCGAGCCTTACAAAGACATGTACCCACGTACGGATAATGTGTGTATATTTCGAGCCTTACAAAGACATGTACCTACGTACGGATAATGTGTGTATATTTTGACAACTATGAAGTACATTCACATAAGGAAACTTACAGCCGTTCACTATTGTAAGTTAATGTTACTTTGCAAATGCGAAACCGTTTGTCACAGTGGAAAAGTAGCAGAGTTGATAGAACGTCAGCCAAAAGAAACAGGATGTTGTGTTTTGGGATGGCGGTTCGATACCAACCACTTCCAAAATATCCTTGTTCTTGTAATAATTTTGTTTTACGACAAAACAATTGTATAGATAAGTTATTTCAAACCGTAATGCGCGGTTTTCAATCTTTGTGCTTTTTATTAATCGACTATAAATAACTGATATTATACTGTTTGTATTAGTGGATTTCATTTAATTGAAGATATCAGTAGTTCTGATTTTCTACAGATTCCGGATAGAGGAGTTCCATGTGACAATCAGTAAAAAATAACTGATTCCGATTTAGAGTGTACAGCCATGCAAGTTACGAAATCAAATATATTCAGTTGTTGCAAATGACAGATATAAGTTTCGTAATAAAAAAATTTTATTTTGTATATTTTTTGTATTCGTGAATCTACTGCCAAACCATGTGCACTAATTTATTAAAAGAAAAATGATAACCGTTAGGGCAAATCGAAGCACTTGTTACCGCATATACCACAACGGACACGAAAAAGAATATGAACAATGAAATACTCTATGCCTCTTGGCTACACGGATTCACGGACACAGAAGAGTTGGGAGATGCCCACCTTTCTTACGTGTATGCGTATACGTTATCGGCACCGCATGCGTGACATCGTAGAACGCGCCTAAATGTTTATATGAGCTAGTAAAGTGGAGTTTTAAAATACCTAATCACATTTTAGAATATGTTTTGTATTGGTTTAATTAGTTTATTCTTTATTATTTCACTTTATACGCGTCGTTAAACGGCTATTTTTAAACTTTATCCGAGGGCCATTTTTACACGCTGTTTAAATGATCCATTAGTAAAAAATAAACGACTGATAACCAGTGAAAAATATGACTGATGAAAGAGTGAAAAATGTCACTGAACCAATAAGTGAAGGAAATTTGGCATTTCTTCACTGATTCATTAGTTGAATTCACTGCAGTGAGTGTTGAATTAGTCAAGTACTGTTGACAGATTGAGACAGTGAAATTCTAAGTGATTCAGATTTAGAGTATACGAGTGTAGGCCTACATGTTAATTTCATCATTTGTAGGATAAATTTAATTGTACGTAAATTAAAACAACATTGACATATGTAGGTGTAAACTAGACCGAAACCAGTGGAAATTCTGCTGCCACATACAATAAAAGTAAAATTACGCAACTTTTTTACAGTGTACATGAACGGGGACTTGGAACTTCTCTAAAACCTTCTAAAGTTCTACTTCCAGGATATTCTTCCACATCATGCAAACCAAGTCTTAAAAAATGCACCAAAGGATCAGCACACTAAATTTGTACACAACCACTTTAAATTATATCTTGCATAAGAACTGTTTCTTACTAGGCATTACAAACACACCTATATTATCCCTGTATTTATCCATATAAATTACAAATGAAATATATTTTATTGATGTATAAAAATAAGAAAATTTTCAATGCAATCAAAAATAAATTAATTTTATGTTAATCTTTGAAGACGCCTGTGATACATGGAATTATCAGAAAACCACCAAAAACGTAATAAATGGTTTTTATTCATAAAACCGCAAATATACAAAACCAGGCTGAAGAGTAGAAGAGGGGGAGCGAGAACTACATATACGGAGCACTAGATTGTAGAGGTTTGAAGTTTAGCCTGTAGTGGCACTGGATTGGGCAGGAGCTGAATTCGAGGTCAGGTGAAGGGAGAGGCACGTCTCCAGAGTAGCAACGATACAGCAATGAGCAGGCCTGCCTTGCCGAACGCGATTAGCCCGCCGCGACTCGCCTCGTCTCGCCTGATAACAGGTGCAATGAACTCTTTGGTTAACTTGCTCGCTCGCGCTGTAATCAAGGCGACCTGCTAACAGGAAGTCGCCCGTACACTCACCTCATAAACTTTTCCTCCCGCCGAGCCGAGCCGAGCACTATACTTCGCAACAGCTGCACATGTTCACTGTCTCCACAAACATAATCACTCCTTACAACAGCCTCAACTTAGAATTCTTAAAAAAATACACGTAAGTTAGTACTAACATTAACTTAGAACGTCTATAACTTAAAAAATCAGGACTATCGTAATTCATAAAATAACAACTTGATCAGTTAGTACCACATGCCAGGGTAGAGGCATAGGGCTTTTCCAAAACCATTCATTTCAAAATGTCCCCCAGCATTGGCACAAGTCGTCAAAATAGTGTACCTTGATGGTTACCTGTGTGCTCACTAAATTTACACATAACATGCAAAAAGGGATGAAACTACTAGGCCGAACTCGTAACATCTCATGCATTTCAATAGACGTTCAAGTTATTTACTGTGTGTCTTGACCCAAAAAAGGGTGAATTTAAAAGATTAAGACAAAATATATGGTTTCCTATTGTAGGTAAAGCAATCTTTTATCACTTTCAGAGATTGTGTTTAACTTATATATATATTTAAAAAAAAAAACAATATTTCGGGAGGCAAGACAAAAACACCTTTTATTGTCTTCAACAAGATAACAAAGATAAATACTGTTAAAGTTAATAACAATTAATGCATATATATATATATCGAAATAAATTTAAAACTTGTCACATGTTAATCTCTATTAATATCCACCTTTGGTTTGTATATTACTTTATAAGATCTACTTCATCTTTTCTTTGATCTCAATACTTAAAAAAAATAGTTACGTTTTCTTTGATAAATCATTATTTGGTGATCCCCTAAAATACTTATCATATTATTAAGTTCGTTACAACTACAGAAGAAACAAGATGGATGGCTAACCTTGCCTACAAGGTCAGTTTAGAGATGATACCCTTTTTTTACATTTCTTTAAAATTACATTTTCTCTGATGCTTGTATTTTTAAGTGATTGGCGAAAGTCCGAATTTTTTATTAAAATTTAAAGTTCAGGGCGGTAAATTGTTAAGTGTTCATTTTTCAAAAGTTCGCGAAGGTCTGGTTAACAACACATGCACACATTTTTAACTACGAAACATAATAACTTAAGTTTGGCCTGAAAGTCGGAAAGTAGCTCATGATGGGAAGATCCGACGACGAAAGTAGCTAAATCATGTTTGACATCACATGTTTCAAAGTCACGACTGGAACATCGGGTGGTCAGATCACACTCTAATTTTAGCGCTGCCACGAGGCGCCGAGCGGAGACTGCTAAGGGAGTAAGAAAATACTACATGAAAAATGAACATAGCTCAAAACAAATTACTGGAAAACATGACGGAAAAATTATCTTCAAGAATACCTCAAGCGCAGCGGTAAAAATAGTTGCATCAAATTAAAAAAGGTGAAATCTGAAGCTACATTTAATAAACTATGTATCACGCCATTAGGTACTTGGAGACGAAGGAATGTTAACTTGACGAGGGTGAGCTTTAGCGATAATCGATTGGAAGACTCGCCAATTGAAACAAAGTACAGTATTTCGATTACACTAAATTAATACTGACTAAATTAACATTTTGCTCAAGATAAAATTACAAAAAAACATGAAAATGGACAAGCTTTAAATGGTGATTTGCCAATAAATATAACACTTTTCCTTTTTATATCTTCATAATACAGAATGCCGATAAATAGTCTTGTCGCTAATTGTTAGGGCGTACTCTATTGGGAAAACTATTCATCATGATTATGAAATATTAGACAACAATAAACTGACAGTAAATATTAACTTGTAGCAAGAATTGCTTATAACTGGCGAGAAAATTAAGGAATTTGTTTGGTGAAAACGAAACAGTGAATAAAAGAAGAAATGATCTGTTAGAAAAAAATTATACCACTTATGCAGAAATAAAACCTTAGTAATTGACATAAACAAGCATATGCACCAGGCTTTAGTCACATATACAACGAATTAAGAAAATACATACTGCTTGACTGCTAAAACTAGCATATCAAACATATAAACACAGTTAGGTGAAGGAAATCCACAAGGTTTTGCACAATAACAGAAAAATTATTCCCAGAAAGGGAAATGCAAATTACCCAATCTAAAGAGTACCTGTAAATGGAACAATTTGTTACTTAGAAAGTAATAACTTATAATTGTCGTTACTGATAAATTCACAACCACATAACATAGTGCCGGTTTTACCTAGCCAAATTAATTCTGATAAAACAAATCTATTTAAAGTGCCAAACTATCACCATTATCGCTCTTGTAAGTTTCACCACGCCAATTACAGTAACTCCATTTTCTTTTTATATCGAGATTAAATATTTTAATCACCGATTTTGCTTCATAATATCACTTTATCTGGATAGATTTATAAAATATAAACTATCATATTGGGCTATTCGAGAAGAAAATTGCAAAATGACGGAAATATTATTATTAGTAAAATATTAGCGTCGTATTTTTCCAATGAAAAACACGATACAATCTGGAAACGGAATCACAATTAATACAAAAGTATTGAGGATAATATTAATGTATGGAAATCATTTTGGGAAATAGTAATTTCAGGATATTCTCTTTTACTATTTAAAACAATTTTATTATATTTTAATAGGTAGGTACGTAGTGAATATTCTTACATTACTGCAGCTTTTTATATTATTATTTTTCTGCTTATATTTCAGACCTGGTGTAGATATAAAACACATCAATTTTCGAAAATTCCACAAATAATCAAAATTATGTGCTACACAATTGAAATGTAACTCGAAAGTAAAAATAATAATATCTTTAAGAAATTACGACTCAAATACAGCACCACTTTGTAGGCGTGTTTTTTTTTGGAAGCTTAATTTTCGCCGTACGCCATGTACCCCGGCATGTTTCCCTGATTACATGATTGGTTTTAGACAACCAGTAATTTTCCGCGGAGACTTTCCCATGTTTTTCTTTTTAAAAAAATTGTCTTCAGTTTCATTTGTGGCCTTTTAGGATATCATCTTGTAGGAAAAAAAGTCCCAAACCATCGATAATATCACATATCGCAATCGAATATATAGAATATTTAAGTAAATGCAATTTTCGAGGTACGTGGATATTTACTTTACCCTCTGTAACATTTTAGTTTGACGCCTCGCTTATTATAGATCAAGCTGATAATTTCTATCATAATCTCCAACAAAAACAGTTTTTACCTTTACAATAAATTTGTTCTATTTCTTCATTTCGTGGAAATACTATCTACACTTATCTTAAATACTCACTAAATTTATGTTTACAATCACAAACATCCACTGTTAACTGAACCATTGGGGTTGATGTGACGACAAATCGAGATAAATATGTCTCGATTTTCTCAGAAAAAGATAAGTCGTAATGAAACAAGAAACATTTTCTCTAGATAAAAATTTGAAGTTTAACATTTTATTTCGATAAATATTTAGTTTTACCACAGATTTGTTGATATTATTTCAGTTGGTGGAACCAACCCTTAGCAACGTATATTAGGAATTCCTTTCTCAGAACTACCATTATATAGCAATACACATCTAAGAACAGTCGTAGAGTACAAACACACAACTTGAAACTACTACAAGATATAAATACACAGGTTAGAAACTTGTATCTTATAACTGACAGTTACTACTAAATTATGACAGCACTCCGCTTGTTTCGAAGGCTTTTGCATTGGAGAAACATCTTCCTCAAATTAGGATAGGGCACGCCTTTAGGCATCCCTATTAAAACTAGTTTGCTTCTTTTATAATGTTCATGTTGCATGAACTATAAAGAAAATTCTACAACTTAGTAGCGAAACTATATATAAAATTATAAATAGATTATAACATTTCATTAGAAATTGTACATAAATATCTATGCATTTCGGTGAACAAAAACAGTCTGGGTGCCTATTCAATCGAGTTGGGGCGACCTTTAATGCTGTTACGAGCTGCAACTGGCGCCGGGAGGCTGTCCGACTCTGTGGAGGGTAATCAATCTCGACCCTCCCATCTTCCGGGAACAACGCACTAGATTCCTCCCCCACCAACCACCCTCGTTTCTGGGAAGCCCGTGACTGATAGACAGCCACGAGACTAGCTGACGTCACAGCACACCCGCTGAAGCAGCCGACAGTAGGCGCAATAATATTATGGAAA
Organism: Dryococelus australis; assembly: GCA_029891345.1. Taxonomy (NCBI): domain Eukaryota; kingdom Metazoa; phylum Arthropoda; class Insecta; order Phasmatodea; family Phasmatidae; genus Dryococelus; species Dryococelus australis. The sequence continues at coordinate 942,759 of CM057005.1, read as the reverse complement.
TAATGATAATCGACGCAACTCGGGAACTAGCAAAACTTCTGGATGACGGCCTACAACCTATAAATACAAGCCACAGCGGGACTGCGGGCAGTCTTTGGTGGAGGCTATCTGGCAAGTGCGCTAGCGAAGTGAGGCGTGAGATGACGGCGGCGGACGAGTGTTCTTGGTTTAAATGGACGAGAGGGTGTGAAACCCGGTGAGTGAAGCCTACTGTGAGTGAGGGTGCTCGGAGAACTCTAGAGCATTGCGGACTGGCGGGACATGGACTAAACTTATGTGGGAACTGAGTGAACATGTATTACGGATTTTATTGTAAATAATATAAATGTCAAATATGGACACCTAAGCTATAAAATAATTCAATACGTTTTGATACACTGTCTATTGGGACTGACTTTCAAACATTTAAATTCATTGATTCATTTGAGGTAAATATAATGTGTATTAATTGAAGTCATTTATTGTAAACAGTAAGTTAGTTATACATATTTATTGTGAGATGTTGAGACGAGAAAATCTTGATTGCAGTTATTGTAAATAAAATTAGGAAAACGTAATTAACTCCTTCATTTAATTAAAACCTTCATACCTTATCAAACTTGGTTTAGCTCACTGAACTTGGGAGATTGCAACACTGGTTGCAGAGGCGGCGTGAAGGCATTTTATAATAATAAACTAATTATAATTAGTTTAGTAAATATCACAATATTTAAGCAATATGCCGAGGAATTGTTTGAAATCTTTGGATGTGAACTAGGAAAATGTGGGCATACATGGAAACACTTCGTGCCTTGATCGAAGGACTGAGTGGTCAAATAAGTAATGCAAATAATCAGCATAGTAGTGATAAGGAATCTGTTAATAGTGTTAATGAAAATGTAAGTAGTAAAATAGATAGTGTTAGTAAATATATTAATAGCACAAATAAAAATGTAAATAGAAAAACGATAGTGTTAAAGACAGTGTAGTTGAGAATATAAATACGAAAAGTCATGAAGTTACTGATGTGGTTGAAAACTTGCATAAGAAGATAAAAAAATATTAATAAAATGGTAGACAGGAAGCTTGAAAGTGTTAGTGAAGAGTGGACAGTGAGCAGGAAATGAGACAGGAAGTGAGCGCCCACAAGAAGGAATGGCAGGAGTTCTTGCAGCAGCAGGGGAAACGACATGCAGGGGCAGTAGAGGAGCCGAGTTTGGTCACCTACGAGACGACGAGTGCGGGCAGCGAGAAAAAGGTAGAGGTCGCCGCCAGTGCAGCCACCGCAGATGAGGCACAGAAGTTCTGCAGTGTAGGTACGCCTCAGCCAGGAGTGGGTAAAGGCTTCACAATTGAACCTGCCCCCTACGATGGACAGACACCTTGGCTCGAGTCCCGGCATCAGTTCGAGATCGTTGCCACACTGAATGGCTGGACTGAAGAGCAGCGGGAATACTACCTGGTGGCTGTACTGGGGAGGATCAGCGTTGAGCATACTGCAGTTGCTGCCAGAACTACATTGTCTAGAATACTCCACATAGGTGTCGGCTTTGGAGCTGCAATTCCACTACCAGTACCTCCGACACGCCCATCATGTTCAACTGCAAAGACGCATCCAGCGACCAGAAGAACCACTGCAGAAGATGTGACAGGACATCGTGAGGCTGACACACCTATCTTAAGAGGGATGCTAGGAAGAGGCACAAGATATCATATCAGTCGACTTTTCGTGGATGCTATTACTGACATGGATGTACGCCGAGCTGTACTTCTAGCATCATCACACAGCTTGCTTGCAGGATGTCCTGGCCAAAGCATTGGAGTTAGAGTCAGCGAAGCAGGAGCCGACGTTCCGGCATGCAGTACAGGCAGCTAATTAGTTGCAATGACGATGGAAATACCATCCTAAACATCTTGAGGAAGATGCAGACCAAAATGAAAGGCATTGCTGCCAGAATCGGTGCTAGGAAACCCAGTTGTTATCCTCCTAAGCGCCGGGAATGTTGGGCGTGTGGCCAGACAGGACAATTGAGAATCCAGTGCCCTCAAAGAGACTGCAGGATCGGCAGCCAGGCGTAATTATAATAGAGAGCTTGTTAAGAAGACTGGAGATGGCAGTAGAGAAACATTTTAATTATGTAGAGGCTGCAATACTTGTTCCTTGACGGAGGCGCCGAGAGTGCTGGAACTGTGGAAAGCAGTGTCGCTTACGTGCCTGGGTTTTCAGGAATGCTAACCGAGACTAGTCATCGAGGAACCGGCCAAGGAACAACTACACGAATAGTTGGACCTGACAGTCATAGAAATACTTACAAAAATCGCAGTCCCATCGAAACTGCTGTTACATCATATCTGAGGGAATGAAGACAGATCGCTATATGGTGGCAAGAAGAACAAGTATACTGGAGTCGGACTGCATAAAAAGTGACCTCGCAGTCAATGCAGGGAAGGAAACGAGAGAAGGCCAGTTTACAGACGAAGCTGCGTATATGCATCTTCAGGAGAAGTAAGACATCCAGGGGGCAGGAGACGAGCATATCCCAGTGTCTAGTGGCCTCAAGAGGAATACTCAATGTGGTCTGAGAATTGCAGACGATGCATTCAAGGAAGGACGACTAGTGTGGCTGTATGAAAGAAAACGTATTCTGGGTAACATAACTCCGTGCCAAACTAGTTGGGAAGGCCCTTACCAAATTTTGAAGCGATTAGGTGACACTTCCTTCCAGATCTGTCACCGGTATACATGGAAAGAAAAGCCTAAGGTTGTCCACATCGACAGACTGGCACTGTACGAAGATCCTGATGTTTAAAAATCTGTTCGGAACGAACAAACTTAAAGAAGGGGGAGAATTACATGCTTCATCAGTCCGGTGCTGTGGGAGGTGACTCGCCTAGATCCTCAGCTCTACTACGAACGACGCTGACATCACAGCCCATCTGCTGAAGAAGCAGACAGGAGACTGAATAATATTCTGGGGACTAGTACACTAGGTGCAACTCGGCAATTTGCGAAATTTCTGGATTATGGCCTGCGACATATGAAACATTCAAGTCACAACGGGACTGCGGGCAGTCTTTGGGTGGAGGCCATCTGGCCAGTGCGCGAGTGAAGTTGAGAGTGAGATAACGGCGGCGGACGAGTGTTCTTAGTGTGAATGGGCGAGATGGCGTAAAATCCAGAGAGAGAAGTCTATTGAGCGTGAGGGCGCCTGGAGAACTCTAGAACATCGTGGACTGGCGGAACATGAACTAAACTGAGGTGGGGACTGAGTGAACGTGTGATACGGGTTTTAATGTAAATAATACAACTGTCAAATATGGACACATAAAGCATAAAATAATTGAATAGGTTTTGATACACTGTCTTTTGGGACTGTCTTTAGATATATAACTTGATTGATTTGAGCTATTTTTAAAGTGTAATAATTGAATTAATTGAAACAGTTCCTTCGTATCTGTACCATACCTGTTCCTCAGTTTCAAATTAACAATTTCGTTGGAAATTACATATTCTGCTACGCCAGGCTGTTGCCCCAAGAGCCAGCACAAGATATGAAATATAACTATTTCCTGTGTGTCCTATGCCATGAACTGTCATCCACACGATTTGTTTGTTATACGCAGTTGTGAATCAATAGGCTCGAAATCATGGCGGTCAAAGTTTGCGCAAACGATCTGTATTCTGTGGTTACTATTATTCTTTAAATTGCGAACCAAACTTTATTTATTATCGTGTGCAAACAGACGGTGCGCTCGTGAAAGCGTCAGATTTATAAACATTCGCTACGAACACTATGCGAGCCAGTTGTTGTTGCAGGTAGCCAGCAGACAGAAACACAACTCCCAACGGTCTCTACACTTGCACTCCAGGAATATTAAGTAAATCCCTTCTTCCTGGTGACGTCACATAGGTCCACTACGAACACTCTGCGAGCCAGTTGTTGCTGTAGGTAGCCAGCCAACTGAACCCACTCCCAACTCTTTGTACACATGCATTCCAGGAATATTCAGTAACACCCTTCTGACGGGTGACGTCACTATTGTCCACTACGAACACGTCATTAAGGTTCGCTACGTAAACTGTGCGAGACAATTGTTGCTGCAGGTAGCCAGACGACCGTACCCGCTCCCAGCGCTCTTTACACATGCATTCCAATAATATTCAGTAACTTCCTACTTCCTGGTGATGTCACTTATGTTCGCTGCGAACACTGTGCGAGCCAGTTTTTGCTGTAGGTTAGCAGCCCATTGAACCCCTACCAACGTACTCTACACATGCATTCCAATAATATACAGTAACTCCCTTCTTCCTGGGGCGTTACAAGGTTCTCTACGAACGCTGTGCGAACCAGTTGTTGCTGTATGTAGCCAGCCAACTGAACCTCCTCCCAACGCTCTCTACACTTGTATTCCATTAATATTTATTAACACCTTCTTCCTGGTGACGTCACAAGGTCCACTACGAACAATGTGTGAGTCAGTTGTTGCGACTGGTAGCAAGCCGACTGAACCCCGTCCCAAAACACTCTACACATGCATTCCAGGATTATTCAGAAACACCCTTCTTACTGGAGACGTCAACACGTTTCTCTACGAACACTGTGCGAGCCAGTTGTAGCTGAAGGTAGCCAGCCGACTGAACCCCCTCCCATCGCTCTCTATACATGCATTCCAGGCATGTTCAGTAACACCCTTCTTCCTGGTGGCGTTGCTAAGGTCCACTACGATCACTGTGCGAGCAAGTTGTTGCCGCAGGTAGCCAGGCGACTGAACCCCCTCCCAATGCTTTGTACAGCTACATTCCAATATTATTCAGTAACGCCCTTCTTCCAGGTGACGCCACGAAGGTCCGCTACGAATAATGTGCGAGACAATTGTTTCTGCAGGTAGCCAGCCTACTGAAACCCATCCTAACGCTCTATACGCATGCATTCTAGGAATATTTAGTAACTCCCTTCTTCCTGGTGACGTCACAAGTTCCGCTACGAACAATGTGCTAGAAAGTTGTTGCTGTAGGTAGATAAACGACTGAACCCCTTCCCAACTCTCTTTACACAAGCATTCCAATAATTTTCAGTAACTCCTATCTTCCTGGTGAGTTAACAAAGGTCCGCTAAGAACACAGTGCGAGCCAGTTGTTGCTAAAGGTAGCCAGCCGATTGAACACTCTCCAAACGTGGCTGGCAGCAGTAAGCTGACAATATCGTCCACCACAGACCTGGGGAAATAATGTACGCCTACCCGCCGTGATATCACAGGCCAGTTGCATAACAACCATGGCAAGCATGGCATGGCAACTATTCACAGTACTAGTGAAGGAACGTGGCTGGCATCAGCAAGCTGACAATATCGTCCACCAGTGACCTGGGGATCTCTTGTATGGCCCACCAGCCTTGATATCACAAGCCATGGACAAAACAACACTTGGAGGGTGGGGGAATTGCCAACACACAGTACTAGTGTCGGAACGTAGCTGGCTGCAGCAAGCTGACAATATCATCCACCAGTGACCTGGGGAAGTCATATAGGCATACAAGCTGCGATATTTCCTGCCAGGGGGTGTAACAACCAGGAGAAAGGGCAAGGTACAAAACTAGTGTAGGAACGGGGCTTATCAAGACAGTGTAATTTCTGAATTGCTAGCTCAGCAAGCCAGGGTAGTTCCTGCATTTCAACCTCATAAAACGGGAGTAGTTTCTGCATTTCTAGGTCAACAAGACGGGGTAGTTCTGCATTGTTTGCTCAGCAAGACAGGGTAGTTACTATATTGCAAGCTCAGCAAGCCGTCGGAAGTATTGAAGATTCGACCAGCCGTGATATATCACGACCAGGGACGTAATACCCTGGTGGATCAATGCACATTACTACTGTAGGAACGTGACTAGCAGCAGCAAGCTGACAATATTGTCCACCTGTGTTATGGGGATATCTTGTAAGTCTCCCTGACGTGATATCAAGCGAGTAGGGACGTAATAACTAGGTGGGTCAACACACAGTACTACTGTAGGAACGTGACTAGTTGCAGCAAGCTGACAATATTGTCCACCAATGTTCTGGGTATATAATGTAGGTCTACCAGCAGTGATATCAAGCTAGTAGGGACGTAATAACTAGGTGTGGCAACTCACAGTACTACTGTAGGAACGTGACTTGCTGCAGTAAGCTGACAATATTGTGTACCAGTGTTCTGGGGATATCCTGTAGGTCTACCAGCCGTGATATCATACGAGTAGGGACGTAAGAACTAAATGGGCCAACGCACATTACTACTGTAGGAACGTGACTAGCAGCAGCAAGCTGACAATATTTTCCACCAGTGTTCTGTGGATATCTTGTAGGTCTACCAGCAATGATATCAAGCCAGTAGGGACGTAATAACTAGTTGGGGCAACACACAGTACTACTGTAGGAACATGAGTAGCTGCAGCAAGCTGACAATATTGTCCACCAGTGATCTGGGGATACCTTTTAGGTATACCAGCAGTGATATCAAGCTAGAAGGGACGTAATAACTAGTTGGGGCAACGCACAGTTCTACTGTAGGAACGTAACTAGCAGCAGCAAGCTGACAATATTGTCCATCAATGTTCTGGGGATACCTTTTAGATATACCCGCAGTGATATCAGGTTAGTAGGGACGTAATAACTAGTTGGGGCAACGCACAGTACTGCTGTAGGAACGTAATTATAAGCAGCAAGCTGACAATATTGTCCTCCAGTGTTCTGGGGATATCTTGTATGTCTACCAGCAGTGATATCAAGCTAGTAGGGACGTAATAACAAGTTGGGCCACGCTCAGTTCAAATTTAGGAACGTGACTAGCTGCAGATAGCTGACAATATTGTCCACCAGTGTCCTGTGGATATATTGTAGGTCTACCAGCAGTGATATCAAGCGAGTACGGACGTAATAACTAGTTGGGGCAAAGCACAATACTGCTGTAGGGACGTCACTAGCTACACAAGCTGACAATATTGTCCACCAGTGTTCTGGATTATCTTTTAGGTATTCCAGCATTGAAATCAAGCGACTAGGGATGTAATAACTAGTTGGGCCAACGCACAGTACTACTGTAGTAACGTAACAAGCAGCAGAAAGCTGACAATATTGTCCACCAATGTTCTGTGGAAATCTTGTAGGTCTACCAGCAGTGATATCAAGCTAGTAGGGACGTAATAACTAGGGGGGCAACGTACAGTACTACTGTAGGAATGTGACCAGCAGCAAGATGACAATTTTGTCCGCCAGTGTTCTGAGGATATCTTGTAGGTCTAGCACCTGTGATATCAAGCGACTAGGGATGTAATAACTAGGTGTGGCAACGCACAGTACTGCTGTAGGAACGTGACTAGCAGCAGAAAGCTGACAATATTGTCCACCAGTGTTTTGGGGATATCTTTCAGTTATACCATCAGTGATATCAAGCGACTAGGGATGTAATACCTAGGTGGGCCAAGGCACAGTACTACTGTAGGAACGTGACTGGCTGCAGCAAGCTGACAATATTGTCCACCAGTGTTCTGGGGATATCTTTTAGTTATACCAGCAGTGATATCAAGCGACTATTGATGTAATAACTAGGTGGGCCAACGCACAGTACTACTGTAGGAACGTGACTACCTGCAGCAAGCTGACAATATTGTCCACCAGTGTTCTGGGGATATCAAGTAGGTCTACCAACAGTGATATCAAGCTAGTAGGGACGTAATAACTATTTGGGGCAACGCACAGTACTACTGTAGTAACGTGTCTAGCTGCAGCAAGCTTACAATATTGTCCACCAGTGTTCTGGGGATATCATGTAGGTATACCAACAGTGATATCAAGCTAGTAGGGACGTAATAACTATGTGGGGAAACGCACACTACTACTGTAGGCACGTGACTAGCTGCATCAAGCTGACAATATTGTTCAACAGGGTTCTGGGGATATCTTGTAGGTCTACCAACAGTGATATGAAGCTAGTAGGGACGTAATAACTAGTTGGGGCAACACACAGTACTACTGTAGTAACATAACTAGCAGCAGTAAGCTGACAATATTGTCCAACAGTGTTCTTAGGATATCTTTTAGGTATACCAGCAGTGATATCAAACGACTAGGGATGTAATAACTAGGTGGGACAACGCACAGTACTACTGTAGTAACGTGACTAGCTGCAGCAAGTTTACAATATTGTCCACCAGTGTTCTGGGGATATATTGTAGGTCTACCAGCAGTAATATCAAACTAGAAGGGACGTAATAACTAGTTGGGGCAAAGCACAATACTGCTGTAGGAACGTCACTAGCAACACAAGCTGGCAATATTGTCCACCAGTGTTCTGGATATATCTTTAAGTTATACCAGCAGTGATATCAAGCGACTAGGAATGTAATAACTAGGTGGGCCAACGCACAGTACTACTGTAGGAACGTGACTATCAGCAGCAAGCTGACAATATTGTCCGCCAGTGTTCTGAGGATATATTGTAGGTCTACCAGCAGTGATATCAAGCGAGTAGGGACGTAATAACTAGTTTAGGCAACGCACAGTACAAATTTATTAACGTAACTAGCTGCAGATAGCTGACAATATTGTCCACCAGTGTTCTGGGGATATCTTGTAGGTCTACAAGCCATGATATCAAGCGAGTAGGGACGTAATAACAAGTTGGGCCACGCTCAGTACAAATTTAGGAACGTGACTAGCTGCAGCAAGCTGACAATAATGTCCACCAGTGTTCTGAGGATATATTGTAGGTCTACCAGCAGTGATATCAAGCGAGTAGGGACGTAATAACTAGGTGGGCCAACGCACAGTACTACTGTAGTAACGTGACTACCTGCAGTAAGCTGACAATATTGTCCACCAGTGTTCTGGGGATATCTTTTAGGTATTCCAGCATTGAAATCAAGCGACTAGGGATGTAATAACTAGTTGGGCCAACGCACAGTACTACTGTAGTAACGTAACAAGCAGCAGCAAGCTGACAATATTGTCCACCAATGTTCTATGGAAATCTTGTAGGTCTAAAAGCAGTGATATCAAGCTAGTAGGGACGTAATAACTAGGGGGGCAACGTACAGTACTACTGTAGGAACGTGACCAGCAGCAGCAAGATGACAATTTTGTCCGCCAGTGTTCTGAGGATATCTTGTAGGTCTACCACCTGTGATATCAAGCGACTAGGGATGTAATAACTAGGTGTGGCAACGCACAGTACTGCTGTAGGAACGTGACTAGCAGCAGAAAGCTGACAATATTGTCCACCAGTGTTCTGGGGATATCTTTCAGTTATACCAGCAGTGATATCAAGCTACTAGGGATGTAATAACTAGGTGGGACACGCACAGTACTACTGTAGTAACGTGACTAGCTGCAGCAAGCTTACAATATTGTCCACCAGTGTTCTGGGGATATCTTGTAGTTCTACCAACAATGATATGAAGCTAGTAGGGACGTAATAACTAGTTTCGGCAACGCACAGTACTACTGTAGGAACGTGACCTGCAGCAGCAAGATGACAATTTTGTCCGCCAGTGTTCTGAAGATATCTTGTAATTCTACCACCTGTGATATCAAGCGAGTAGGGACGCAATAACTAGGTGGGGCAACGAACAGTACTACTGTAGTAACGTGACTAGCTGCAGCAAGCTGACAATATTGTCCAACTGCGTTCTGCTGAGAGCTTGTAGGTCTACCAGCAGTGATTTCAAGTGACTAGGGACGTAATTACTAGGGTGGCAAAGCACAGTACTACTGCAGGAACGTGACTAGCTGCAGCAAGTTGACAATATTGTCCACCAGTGTTCTGGGGATATCTTTTAGTTATACCAGCAGTGATATCAAGCGACTAGGAATGTAATAACTAGGTGGGCCAACGCACAGTACTACTGTAGGAACGTGCCTAGCAGCAGCAAGCTGACAATATTGTCCACCAGTGTTCTGGGGGAATCTTTGAGGTATACCAGCAGTGATATAAAGCTAGTTGGGACGTAATAACTAGTAGGGGCAACGCACAGTTCTTCTGTAGGAACGTAACTAGCAGCAGCAAGCTGACAATATTGTCGACCAATGTTCTGGGGATATCTGTTAGGTATACCAGCAGTGATATCAAGCTAGGAGGGACGTAATAACAAGTTTGTCCACGCTCAGTACAAATTTAGGATCGTGACTAGCTGCAGATAGCTGACAATATTGTCCACCAGTGTTCTGAGGATATATTGTAGGTCTACCAGCAGTGATATCAAGCGAGTAGGGACGTAATAACTAGTTGGGGCAATGCACAATACTGCTGTAGGAACGTCACTAGCAACACAAGCTGGCAATATTGTCCACCAGTGTTCTGGGGATATCTTTTAGTTATACCAGCAATGATATCAAGCGACTAGGAATGTAATAACTAGGTGGGCCAACGCACAGTACTACTGTAGGAACGTGACTAGCAGCAGCAAGCTGACAATATTGTCCGCCAGTGTTCTGAGGATATATTGTAGGTCTACCAGCAGTGATATCAAGCTAGTAGGGACGTAATAAATAGGTGGGCCAACGCACAGTACTACTGTAGGAACGTGACTAGCTGCACAAGCTGGTAATATTGTCCACCAGTGTTCTGGGGATATCTTTTAGTTATACCAGCAGTGATATCAAGCGACTAGGAATGTAATAACTAGGTGGGCCAACGCACAGTACTACTGTAGGAACGTGCCTAGCAGCAGCAAGCTGACAATATTGTCCGCCAGTGTTCTGAGGATATATTGTAGGTATACCAGCAGTGATATCAAGCGAGTAGGGATGTAATAACTAGTTGGGGCAACGCACCGTACTGTTGTAGTAACGTCACTAGCAACACAAGCTGGCAATATTTTCCACCAGTGTTCTGGGGATATCTTTTAGTTATACCAGCAGTGATATCAAGCGACTAGGGATGTAATAACTAGGTGGGCCAACGAACAGTACTACTGTAGATACGTGACTAGCAGCAACAAGCTGACAATATTGTCCACCAGTGTTCTGGGGTATCTTTTAGGTATTCCAGCAGTGATATAAAGCTAGTAGGGACGTAATTACTAGTTGTGGCAACGCACAGTTGTTCTGTAGGAACGTAAATAGAAGCAGAAAGCTGACAATATTGACCATCAATGTTCTGGGGATATCTTTTAGGTATACCAGCAGAGATATCAAGCGACTAGGGATGTAATAACTAGGTGTGGCAACGCACAGTACTACTCTAGTAACGTAACTAGCAGCAGTTAGCTGACAATATTGTCCACCAGTGTTCTGGGGATAACTTTTAATTATACCAGCAGTGATATCAAGCGACTATGGATTTAATAACTAGATGGGCCAACGCACAGTACTACTGTAGAAACGTGACTAGCTGCAGCAAGCTGGCAATATTGTCCACCAGTGTTCTGGGGATATCTTTTAGGTATACCGGCAGTGATATCAAGCGACTAGGGATGTAATAACTAGGTGTGGCAACGCACAGTACTACTGTAGATACGTGACTAGCAGCAGCAAGATGACAATATTGTCCACCTGTGTACTGGGGATATCTTGGAGTTCAACCAGCCTTGCAATAAAGCGAGTTGTGACGTAATAACTAGGTGAGGCAATGCAAAGTACTGATGTAGGAAGGTTACTATAGGCAGCATGCTGACAATATTGTCCAACCGTGATCTGGCGATATCATGTAGGTCTACCAGTCGTGATATCAAGCGAGTAGGGACGTAATAAATAGGTGGGGCAAAGCACAGTACTACAGTAGGAACGTGACTAGCTGAAGCCAGCTGACAATATTGTACGCCAGTGTTCTGGGGGTATCTTTTAGGTATACCAGCAGTGATATCAAGCGACTAGGGATGTAATCACTAGGTGTGGCAACGCACAGTACTACTGTAGGAACGTGACTAGCAGCAGCAAGATGACAATATTGTCCGCCAGTGTTCTGAGGATATCTTGTAGGTCTACCACCTGTGATATCAAGCGAGTAGGGACGTAATAACTAGGTGGGGCAAAGCACAGTACTGCTGTAGGACCGTGACTAGCAGCAGCATGCTGACAATATTGTCCAACTGCATTCTGCTGATAGCTTGTATTTCTACCAGCAGTGACATCAAGCAACTAGGGACGTAATAACTAGGGGGCCAACGCACAGTACTGCTGTAGGAACGTGACTAGCTGCAGCAAGCTGACAATATTGTACACCAGTGTTCTGGGGATATCATGTAGGTCTACCAGCAGTGATATCAAGCTAGTAGGGAAGTAATAACTATTTGGGGCAACGCACAGTACTACTGTAGTAACGTGACTAGATGCAGCAAGCTGACAATATTGTCCACCAGTGTTCTGGGGATATCGTGTAGGTCTACCAGCAGTGATATCAAGCTAGTAGGGACGTAATAACTAAGTGGGGCAATGCACAGTACTACTGTAGGCACGTGACTAGCTACAGCAAGCTGACAATATTGTCCATCAGATTTCTGGGGATAACTTGTAGGTCTACCAGCCGTGATAGAAAGCGATTAGGGACGTAATAACAAGGTGGGGCAACGCTCAGTACAAATTTAGGAACGTGACTAGCCGCAGCAAGCTGACAATATTGTCCAAGATTGTTCCGGGGATATCTTTTAGGTCTACCAGCAGTGATATCAATCGAGTAGGGAAGTAATAACAAGGTGGGGCAACGCTCAGTACAAATTTAGAAACGTGACTAGCTGCAGCAAGCTGATAATATTGTCCACAAGTGTTCTGAAGATATCTTGTAGGTCTACCAGCAGTGATATCAAGCTAGTAGGGACGTAATAATTAGTTGGGGCCACCACATTATTACTGTAGGAACGTGACTAGCAGCAGCAAGCTGGCAATATTGTCCACCAGTGTTCTGGGGATATCTTTTAGTTATTCCAGCAGTGATATCAAGCGACTAGGGATGTAATAACTAGGTGTGGCAACGCACAGTACTACTGTTGGAACGTGACTAGCTGCAGCAAGCTGACAATATTGTTCACCATGGTTCTGGGGATATATTGTAGGTCTACCAGCAGTGATATCAAGCTAGTTGACACGTAATAACTAGATGGGGACACGCACAGTACTACTGTAGGAACGTGACTAGCAGCAGCAAGCAGGCAATATTATCCAAAAGTGTTCTGGGGATATCTTTTAGTTATACCAGCAGTGATATAAAACTAGTAGGGGCGTAATAACTAGGTGGGACAACGCACTGTACTGCTGTAGGAACGTGACTAGCTGCAGAAAGATGACAATATTGTCCGCCAGTGTTCTGAGGATATCTTGTAGGTCTACCAGCATGTGACATCAAGCGAGTAGGGACGTAATAATTAGTTGGGGCAACGCAGAGTACTACTGAAGGATCGTAACAAGCAGCAGCAAGCTGACAATTTTGTCCACCAATTTTCTGGGGATATCTTTAAGGTATACCAGCAGTGATATCAAGCTAGTAGGGACGTAATAACTAGTTGGGGCAACGCACAGTACTGCTGAAGGAACGTGACTAGCTGCAGCAAGCTGGCAATATTGTACACCAGTGTTCTGGGGATATCTTTTAGTTATACCAGCAGTGATATCATGCGACTTGTGATGTAATAACTAGGTGGGCCATCGCACAGTACTTGTGTAGGAACGTGACTAGCAGCAGCAAACTGACAATATTGTCCACCAGTGTTCTGGGGAGATCTTTTAGGTATACCAGCAGTGATATCAAGGTAGTAGGGACGTAATAACTAGTTGGGACAACGTACAGTACTACTGTAGGAACTTAACTAACAGCACAAGCTGACAATATTGTCCACCAATGTTCTAGGGATATCTTTTAGGTATTCCAGCAGTGATATCAAGCTAGTAGTGACGTAATAACTAGGGGGGCAACGAACAGTCTACTGTAGGAACGTGACTAGCAGCAGCAATATGACAATATTGTCCGCCAGTGTTCTGAGGATATCTTGTAGGTCTACCACCTGTGATATCAAGCGAGTAGGGACGTAATAAGTAGTGGGGCAAAGCACAGTACTGCTGTAGGACCGTGACTAGCAGCAGCATGCTTACAATATTGTCCAACTGCGTTCTGCTGATAGCTTGTAGGTCTACCAGCAGTGATATCAAGCGACTAGGGACGTAATAACTAGGTTGACCAACACACAGTACTACTGTAGTAACTTGATGAGCTGCAGCAAGCTGACAATAATGTACACCAGTGTTCTGAGGATATATTGTAGGTCTACCAGCATGTGACATCAAGCGAGTAGGGAAGTAATAATTAGTTGGGGCAACGCAGAGTACTACTGAAGGATCGTAACAAGCAGCAGCAAGCTGACAATTTTGTCCACCAATTTACTGGGGATATCTTTAAGGTATACCAGCAGTGATATCAAGCTAGTAGGGAAGTAATAACCAGTTGGGACAACGCACAGTACTACAGTAGAAACGTGACGAATTGCGGCAAGCTGACAATATTGTCAACCAGTGATCTGGGGATATCTTGTAGGTCTACCACCTGTGATATCAAGGGAGTAGGGGCGTAAAAACTAGGTGGATCAACGCACAGTACTGCTGTAGGACCGTGACAAGCAGCAGCATGCTGACAATATTGTCCAACTGCATTCTGCTGATAGCTTGTATTTCTACCAGCAGTAATATCAAGCGACGAAGGACGTAATAACTAGGTGGGGCAACGCACAGTACTACTGTTAGAACTTGACTTGCTGCAGCAAGCTGCCAATATTGTCCACCAGTGTTCTGTGTCAATGTTTTAGGTCTACCAGCAGTGATGTTATTCGACTTGGGATGTAATAACTAGGTGGGGCAACGCACAGTACTACTGTAGGAACGTGACTAGCTGTAGCAAGACGACAATATTGCCCACCAGTTTTCTGGGGATATCTTGTAGGTCTACCAGCAGTAATATCAAGCGACTAGGGACGTAATTACTAGGTGGGGCAACGCACAGTACTACTGTTGTAACGTGACTTGCTGCAGCAAGTCGACAATATTGTCCACCAGTGTTCTGGGGAAATCTTGTAGGTCTACCATCAGTGATATCAAGCGACGAAGGACGTAATAACTAGGTGGGGCAACGCACAGTACGACTGTTGTAACGTGACTTGCTGCAGCAAGATGACAATTTTATCCACCATTGTTCTGGGGATATCTTGTAGGTCTACCAGCAGTAATATCCAGCGACGAGGGACGTAATAACTAGGTGGGGGACCTCACAGTACTACTGTAGGATCGTGACTAGCTGCAGCAAGCTGACAGTATTGTCGTCAGTGTCCTGGGGGTATCTTGTAGGTCTACCAGCAGTAATATCAAGCGACTAGTAACGTAATAACTAGGTGGGGCACCGCACAGTACTACTGTAGGATCGTGAATAGCTGCAGCAAGCTGACAATATTGTCAGCCAGTGTTCTGGGGGTATCTTGAAGTTCAACCAGCAGTGATGTGAAGTGACTAGAGATATAATAACTAGGTAGGGCACCGCACAGTACTACTGTTGGTATGTGACTTGCTGTTGCAAGCTAACAATTTTGTCCACCAGTGTTCTGTGGAAATCTTCTAGGTCTACCAGCAGTGATGTCATTCGACTAGGGATGTAATAACTAGGTGAGGCAACACACAGTACTACTGTAGGAACGTGACTAGCTGAAGCAAGCTGACAATATTGTCCACCAGTGTTCTGTGGAAATCTTCTAGGTCTACCAGCAGTGATGTCAAGCAACTAGGGAAGTAATAACAAGGTGGGGCACCGCACAATACTACTGTTTTGACGTGACTTGCTGCAGCAAGATGACAATATTGACCACCAATATTCTGTGGAAATCTTGTAGGTCTACAAGCAGTGATATCAAGCGAATAACTACGTAATAACAAGGTGGGGCAAAGCACAGTACTACTGTTGTAACGTGACTTGCTGCAGCAAGATGACAATATTATCCACCCATGTGCTGGGGATATCTTGTAGGTCTACCAGCAGTGATATCAAGAGACTAGGGACGTAATAACTATGTGGGGCAACGCACAGTACTACTGTAGGAACGTAAAATAGCTGCAGCAATCTGACAGTATTGTCGTCAGGTTCCTGGGGGTATCTTGTAGGTCTACCAGAAGTGATATCAAGAGACTAGGGACGTACTAACTAGGTGGGGAAACGCACAGTACTACTGTTGTAACGTGACTAGCTGCAGCAAGATGACAATATTGTCCACCAGTGTTCTGGGGATATCTTGTAGGTCTACCAGCAGTGATATCAAGCGACTAGGGACGTAATAACTAAGAGGGGGAACGCACAGTACTACTGTTGTAACGTGACTAGCAGCAGCAAGCTGACAATATTGTCCACCAGTGTTCTGTGGAAAACTTCTAGGTCTACCAGCAGTGATGTCAAGCGACTAGGGACGTAATAACAAGGTGCGGCACCGCACAATACTACTGTAGTATCGTGAATTGCTGCAGCAAGCTGACAATATGGTCCAACATTGTTCTCGAGATATCTTGTAGGTCTACCAGCAGTAATATCAAGCGACTAGGGACGTAATAACTAGGTGGGCCACCGCACAGTACTACTTTAGGATCGTGACTAGCTGCAGCAAGCTGATAATATTTTTCCGCCAGTGATCTGGGGGTATCTTGAAGGACTACTAGCAGTGATGTGAAGTGACTAGGGATGTAATAACTAGGTGGGGCAACGCACAGTACTACTGTTGTAACGTGACTTGCTGCAGCAAAATGAATATATTATCCACCATTGTTCTGGGGATAGCTTGTAGGACTACCAGCAGTAATATCAAGCGACTAGGGATGTAATAACTAGGTGTTCCACCGCACAGTACTACTGTTGGTATGTGACATGCTGTTGCAAGCTAACAATATTGTCCACCAGTGTTCTGTGGAAATCTTCTAGGTCTACCAGCAGTGATGTCATTCGACTAGGGATGTAATAACTAGGTGAGGCAACACACAGTACTATTGTTGTAACGTGACTAGCTGCAGCAAGCTGAACATATTGTCCACCAGTTATCTGGTGGTATCTTGTATGTCTAAAATCAGTAATATCAAGCGACTAGGGACGTAATAACTAGGTGGGGCAACGCACATTATTACTGTAGGATCGTGACAAGCTGCAGCAAGATGACAATTTAATCCACCATTGTTCTGGGGATATCTTGTAGGTCTACCAGCAGTAATATCAGACTACTAGGGACGTAATAACTGGGTGGGGCCACGCACAGTACTACTGTAGAAACGTGACTAGCTTCAGCTATCCGACAATATTGTAGACCAGTGTTTTGTGGATATCTTGAAGGTCCGGCAGCAGTGATGTCAAGTGACTAGGGATGTAATAACTAGGTGGGGCACCGCACAGTACTACTGTTATAACGTGACTTGCTGCAGCTAAATGACTATATTATCCACCATTGTTCTGGTGATAATTTGTAGGTCTACCAGCAGTGATATCAAGAGACTATCGATGTAATAACTAGGTCGAGCACCGCACAGTACTACTGTAGGATCGTGACTTGCTGCAGAAAGCTTACAATATTGTCCACCAGTGTTGTCGGGATATCTTGTAGGTCTATCAACAGTAATATCAAGCGACTAGGGACGTATTAACTAGGTGGGGCTGCTCACAGTACTACTGTAGGATCGTGACTAGCTGCAGCAAGATAACAATATTGTCAACCAGTGTTCTGTGGAAATCTTCTAGTTCTACCAGCAGTAATATCAAGCTACTAGGGACGTAATAACTAGGTGGGGGAACGCACAGTACTACTGTAGGAACGTGACTTGCTGCAGAAAGCTTACAATATTGTCCACCAGTGTTCTGGGGATATCTTGTAGGTCTACCAACAGTAATATCAAGCGACTAGAGACGTAATAACTACGAGAGGCTACGCACAGTACTACTGTAGTAACGTGACTTGCAGCAGCACGATGACAATATTGTCAACCATTGTTCTGTGGAGATCTTGAAGGTCTACCAGCAGTAATATCAAGCGACTAGGGAAGTAATAACTAAGTGGAACAACGCACATTACTACTGTATATACGTAACGAGCTGTAGCAAGCTGACAATATTGTCCACCATTGTTCTGTGGATATCTTGAAGGTCTACCAGCAGTAATATCAAGCGACTACGGACGTAATAACTAGGTGGGGCAACGCACAGTACTACTGTTGTAACATGACTTGCTGCAGCAAGATGACAATATTATCCACCATTGTACTGGGGATATCTTGTAGGTCTACCAGCAGTGATATCAAGAGACTAGGGACGTACTAACCACGTGGGCCAACGCACAGTTCTGCTGTAGGAACGTGACTAGCTGCAGCAAGCTGACAATATTGTCCAGCTGTGTTCTGGGGATATCATGTATTTCTACCAGCAGTAATATCAAGCGACTAGGGACGTAATAACTAGGTGGGGCAACGCACAGTACTACTGTTGTAACGTGACTAGCTGCAGCAAGCTGAAAATATTGTCCACCATTGTTCTGTGGATATCTTGAAGGTCTACGAGCAGTAATATCAAGCGACTAGGGACGTAATAACTAGGTGGTTCAACTCACATTACTACTGGTGTAACGTGACTTGCTGCAGCAAGATGACAATATTATCCACCATTGTTCTGGGGATATCTTGTAGGTCTACCAGCAGTAATATCAAGCAACTAGGGAAATAATAACTAGATGAGGCACCGCACAGTACTACTGTAGGATCGTGACTAGCTGCAGCAAGATGACAATATTTTCCACCTTTGTTGTGGGGATATCTTATAGGTCTACCAGCAGTGATATCAAGCGACTAGGGACGTAATAACTAGGTGGGACAACGCACAGTACTACTGTTGTAACGTGACTAGCTTCAGCTAGCCGACAATATTGTAAGCCATTGTTCTGTGGATATCTCGAAGGTCTACCAGCTGTGATGTCAAGTGAATAGGGATGTAATAACTATGTGGGGCACCGCACAGTACTACTGTTGTAACGTGACTTGCTGTAGCAAGATGACATTATTATCCACCATTGTTCTGGGGATATCTTGTAGGTCTACCAGCAGTGATATCAAGAGACTAGGGACGTACTAACTAGGTGGGCCAACGCACAGTACTACTGTTGGAACGTGACTAGCTACAGCAAGCTGACAATATTGTCCACCATTGTTCAGGGGATAATATGTATGTCTACCAGCCGTGATATCAAGCGAGTAGGGAAGTAATAACTAGTTGGGGCAGCGCACAGTACTACTGTTGGAACGTGACTTGCTGCGGCAAGCCGACAATATTGACCACCAGTGTTCTGGGGATATCTTGTTGGTCTACCAGCAGTAATATCAAGCGACTATTGATGTAATAACTAGGAGGGGCAACGCACAGAACTACTGTTGTAACGTGTCTTGCTGCAGCAAGATGACAATATTATCCACCCATGTTCTGTTGATAACTTGTAGGTCTACCAGCAGTTATATCTAAAGACTAGGGACGTAATAACTATGTGGGGAACGCACAGTACTACTGTGGGAACGTGACTAGCTGCAGCAAGCTGACAATATTGTCCACCAGTGTTCTGTGGAAAACTTCTAGGTCTACCAGCAGTGATGTCAAGCGATTATAGATGTAATAACTATGTGGGGCAACGCACAGTACTACTGTAGGAACGTGACTAGCTGCAGCAAGTTAATTATATTGTCCTCCAGTGTTCTGGGAGTATCGTGTAGGTCTACCATCGGTGATATCAAGCGACTAGGGAAGTACTAACTAGCTGGGGCAACACACAGTACTACTGTTGGAACGTGACTTGATGCAGCAAGATGACAATATTTTCCACCATTGTTCTGGGGATATCTTGTAGGTTTACCAGCTGTAATATCAAGCGACTAGGGAAGTAATAACTAGGTGGGGAAACGCACAGTACTTCTGTAGGAACGTGACTAGCTGCAGCAAGCTGACAAAATTGTCAACCAGTGTTCATGGGATATTTTGTATGTCTACCAACAGTGATCTCAAGCGAGTAGGGACGTACTAACTAGGTGGGGCAACTCACAGTACTACTGTAGGAACGTGACTAGCTGCAGCAAGCTGACAATATTGTCAAAGAATGTTCTGTGGAAAACTTGTAGGTCTACCAGCTGTGATATCAAGTGACTAGGGACTTAATAACTAGATGGGGCAGCGCACAGTACTGCTGTAGGAACGTGTATAGCTGCAGCAAGCTGACATTATTGCCACCAGTGTTCTGGGGATATATTGTAGGTCTGCCATCAGTAATATCAAGAGACTAGGGACGTAATAACTAGGAAGGGCAACGCACAGTACTACTGTAGGAACGTTACTTGCTTAAGCATGATGACAATATTTTCCACCATTGTTCTGGGGATATCTTGTAGGTTTACCAGCAATAATATCAAGCGACTAGGGATGTAATAACTAGGTGGGGCAACGCACAGTACTTCTGTAGGAACGTGACTAGCTGCAGCAACCTGACAAAATTGTCCGCCAGTGTTCTGGGGGTATCTTGTAGGTCTACCATCAGTAATATCAAGCGACTAGGGACGTAATAACTAGGTGGGTAACTCACAGTACTTCTGTTGGTACGTTACTTGCTGCTGCAAGCTGACAATATTGTCCACCAGTGTTGTGTGGAAATCTTCTAGGTATACCAGCAGTAATATCAAGCGACTAGGGACGTAATAACTAGGTGGGGCACCGCACAGTACTACTGTAGGATCGTGACTAGCTGCAGCAAGCTGACAATATTGTCCGCCAGTGTTCTGAGGGTATCTTGTAGGTCTACCAGCAATGATATCAACCGACTAGGGACGTAATAACAAGGTGGGGCCACGCACAGTACTACTATTGTAACGTGACTAGCTGCAGCAAGATAAAAATATTATCCACTATTGTTCTGGGGATATCTTTTAGGTCTACCAGCAGTAATATCAAGCGACTAGGGACGTAATAACTAGGTGGGCCAACGCACAGTTCTACTGTAGTAACGTGACTAGCTGCAGCAAGCTGACAATATTGTCCACCAGTGTACTGTGGAAATCTTCTAGGTCTACCAGCAGTGATGTCAAGCGACTAGGGACGTAATAACAAGGTACGGCACCGCACAATACTTCTGTTGTAACGTGACTTGCTGCAGCAAGATGATAATATTATCCACCCATGTTCTGTTGATAACTTGTAGGTCTACCAGCAGTGATATCTAAAGACTAGATTCGTAATAACTATGTGGGGCAACGCACAGTACTACTGTAGGATCGTGACTATCTGCAGCAAGCTGACAATATTGTCCGCCAGTGTTCTGGGGGTATCTTGTAGGTCTACCAGCAATGATATCAACCGACTAGGGACGTAATAACAAGGTGGGGCCACGCACAGTACTACTGTACTAACGTGACTAGCTGCAGCAAGATAACAATATTTTCCACCATTGTTCTGGGGATATCTTTTAGGTCTAACTGCAGTAATATCAAGCGACTAGGGATGTAATAAGTAGGTGGGGCAAGGCTCATTACTACTGTTGGAAACGTGACGTGCTGCAGCAAAATGACAATATTATCCACCATTGTTCTGGGGATATCTTGTAGGTCTACCAACAGTAATATCAAGTGACTAGGGACGTAATAACTAGGTGGGGCAACGCACAGTACTACTTTTGGAACGTGACTTGCTGCAGCAAGATGACAATATTATTTACCTTTGTTTTGGAAATATCTTGTAGGTCTACCAGCATTAATATTAAGCGACTAGGGACGTAATAACTAGGTGGGCCAACGCACAGTTCTTCTGTAGTAACGTAACTAGCTACTGCAAGCTGACAATATTGACCACCAGTGTACTGTGGAAATCTTCTAGGTCTACCAGCAGTGATGTCAAGCGACTAGGGACGTAATAACAAGGTACGGCACCGCACAATACTTCTGTTGTAACGTGACTTGCTGCAGCAAGATGATAATATTATCCACCATTGTTCTGGGATTTCATATAGGTCTACCAGCAGTAACATCAAGCGACTAGGGTTGTAATAACTAGGTGGGGCACCGCACAGTACTACTGTAGGATCGTGACTAACTGCACCAAGATGAAAATATTGTCCACCAGTGTTCTGTGGAAATCTTCTAGGTCTACCAGCAGTAATATCTAGCGACTAGGAACGTAATAACTAATTGGGGCACCGCACAGTACTACTGTAGGATCTTGACAAGCTGCAGCAAGCTGACAATTTTGTCCACCAGTGTCCTGGGGGTATCTTGTAGGTCTACCAGCAGTAATATCAAGTGACTAGGGACGTAATAACTAGGTGGGGCAACGCACAGTACTACTGTAGGAACGTGACGTGCTGCAGCAAGATGACAATATTATCCACCATTGTTCTGGGGATATCTTGTAGGTCTACCAGCAGTGATACCCGCGACTAGGGACGTAATAACTAGGTGGGTCACCGCACAGTACTACTGTAGTAACGTGACTAGCTGCAGCAAGCTTACAATATTGTCCACCAGTGTTCTGGGGATATCTTGTAGGTCTACCAACAGTAATATCAAGCGACTAGGGACGTAATAACTAGATGGGGCAACGCACAGTACTACTGTTGGAACGTGACTTGCTGCGGCAAGCCGACAATATTGACCACCAGTGTTCTGGGGATATCTT
This sequence comes from Dryococelus australis, assembly GCA_029891345.1. Lineage (NCBI taxonomy): Eukaryota > Metazoa > Arthropoda > Insecta > Phasmatodea > Phasmatidae > Dryococelus > Dryococelus australis. Next base: position 920,123 of record CM057005.1, on the reverse strand, counting down.
GTAGGTCTACCAGCAGTAATATCAAGCGACTATGGATGTAATAACTAGGTGGGGCAACGCACAGTACTACTGTTGTAACGTGACTTGCTGCGGCAAGCTGACAATAGTGTCCACCATTGTTCTGGGGATATCTTGAAGGTCTACCAGCAGTAATATCAAGCGACTAGGGATGTAATAACAAGGTGGGGCAACGCACAGTACTACAGTTGTAACGTGACTTGCTGCGGCAAGCTGACAATATTGTAAACCAATGTTCTGGGGATATCTTGTAGGTCTACCAGCAGTAATATCGAGCGACTAGGGATGTAATAACTAGATGGGCCAACGCACAGTACTACTGTAGTAACGTGACTAGCTGCAGCAAGCTAACAATATTGTCCACCAGTGTTTAGTGGAAATTTTATAGGTCTACCAGCAGTGATGTCAAGCGATTAGGGACGTTTTAACAAGGTGGGGAAACGCACAGTACTGCTGTAGGAACGTGACTAGCTGCAGCAAGATAACAATATTGTCCACCAGTGTTCAGTGGAAATTTTATAGGTCTACCAGCAGTGATGTCAAGCGACTAGATACCTTTTAACAAGGTGGGGAAACGCACAGTACTGCTGTAGGAACGTGACTAGCTGCAGCAAGCTAACAATTTTGTCCACCAATGTTCTGTGGAAATCTTCTTGGTCTACCAGCAGTGATGTCAAGCGACTAGGGACGTTTTAACAAGGTGGGGAAACGCACAGTACTGCTGTAGGAACGTGACTAGCTGCAGCAAGCTAACAAAATTTGTCCACCAGTGTTCTGTGGAAATCTTCTTGGTCTACCAGCAGTAATATCAAGCGACTATGCACGTAATAACTAGGTGAGGCAACGCACTGTACTACTGTTGGAACGTGACAAGCTGCTGCAAGCTGAGTATATTGTCCGCCAGTGTCCTGGGGGTAACTTGTAGGTCTACCAGCAGTGATGTCAAGCGACTAGGGACGTAATAACAAGGTACGGCACCTCACAATACTACTGTTGTAACGTGATTTGCTCCAGTAAGATGACAATATTATCCAACATTGTTCTGGGGATATCTTTTAGGTCTACCAGTAGTAATATAAAGCGACAAGGGACGTCATAACTAGGTGGGGCACCGCACAGTACTACTGTTGTAACGTGACTTGCTGCAGCAAGATGACAATATTATCCACCATTGTTCTGGGGATATCTTGTAGGTCTACCAGCAGTGATATCAAGAGACTAGGGATGTAATAACTAGGTGGGGCACCGCACAATACTACTGTAGGATCGTGACTTGCTGCAGTAAGCTTACAATATTGTCCACCAGTGTTCTGGGGATATCTTGTAGGTCTACCAACAGTAATATCAAGCGACAAGGGACGTAATAACAAGTAGGGGCAACGCACAGTACTACTGTTGGAACGTGACTTGTTGCAGCAAGCTGACAATATTGTCCACCAGTGTTCTGTGGAAATCTTCTAGGTCTACCAGCAGTGATGTCAAGCGACTAGGGACGTAATAACTAGGTGGTGCAACGCACAATACTACTGTAGTAACGTGACTATCTGCAGCAAGCTGACAATATTGCCACCATTGTTCTGGGGAAATCTTGTAGTTCTACCAGTAGTGATATCAAGCGACAAGGGACGTAATAACAAGGTGAGGCACCGCACAGTACTACTGTAGGATCGTGACTACCTGCAACAAGCCGACAATATTGCCCGCCAGTGTTCTGGGGATATATTGTAGGTCTAACCATCGGTGATATCAAGCATCTAGGGACGTAAAAACTAGGTGGGGCTCCGAACAGTACTACTGTAGGAACGTGACTAGCTGCAGCAAGCTGACAATATTGTCCACCAGTGTTCTGTGGAAATCTTGTAAGTCTACCAGCACCGATTTCAAGCGACTATGGACGTAATAACAAGATGGGTCACCGCACAATACTCCTGTTGTAATGTGACTTGCTGCAGAAAGATGACAATATTATCCACCATTGTTCTGGGGATATCTTGTTGGTCTAACAGCTGTAATATCAAGCGACTACGGATGTAATAACTAGGTGGGGCAACGCACAGTACTACTGTAGTAAAGTGACTAGCTGCAGCAAGCTGAAAATATAGTCCACCAGTGTTCTGTGGAAATCTTGTAGGACTACCAGCAGTGATGTCAAGCCACTAGGGACTTAATAACTAGGTGAGGCCACGCACAGTACTACTGTTGTAACGTGACTTGCTGCAGCAAGATGACAATATTATCCACCATTGTTCTGGGGATATCTTGTAGGTATACCAGCAGTGATATCAAGCGACAAGGGACGTAATAACTAGGTTTGGCAACGCACAGTACTACTGTAGGATCGTGAAAAGCTGCAGCAAGCTGACAATATTGTCCAGCAGTAATATCAAGCGACTAGGGAAGTAATACCTAGGTGGGGAAACGCACAGTACTTCTGTAGCAACGTGACTAGCTGCAGCAAGCTGACAATATTGTCCACCAGTGTTCCGGGATATCATGTAGGTCTACAAGCCGTGTTATCAAGCGTCTAGGGACGTAATAACTAGGTGGGGATTCTCACAGTACTACTGTAGGAACGTGACTAGCTGCAGCAAGCTGACAATAATGTCAACCAGTGTTCAGGGATATCTTGTAGGTCTACCAACAGTAATATCATGCGACTAGGGACGTAATAACCAGTTGGGGCAACGCACAGTACTACTGTAGGAACGTAACTTGCTGCAGCAAGCTGACAATATTGTCCACCAGTTTTCTGGGGATATCTTGTATGTCTACCAACAGTAATATCAAGCGACTAGGGTCGTACTAACTAGGTGGGGCAACGCACAGTACTACTGTTGGAACGTGACTTGCTGCGGCAAGCTGACAATGTTGTTCACCAGTGTTCTGTGGAAATCTTTAGGTCTACCAACAGTAATATCAAGCGACTGGTGACGTAATAACTAGGTGGGGCAACGCACAGTACTACTGTTGATACGTGACTTGCTGCGGCAAGCTGACAATATTATCTAACAGTGTTCTGTAGAAAACTTCTAGATCTACCAGCAGTGATGTCAAGCGACTAGGGTCGTAATAACAAGGTGCGGCACCGCATAATACTACTGTTGTAACGTGACTTGCTGCAGCAAGATGATAATATTATCCACCATTGTTCTGGGGATATCTTGTAGGTCTACCAGCAGTAATATCAAGCGACTAGGGATGTAATAACTAGGTGGGGCACCGCACAGTACTACGGTAGGATCGTGACTAACTGCAGCAAGATGACAATATTGTCCACCAGTGTTCTGTCGAAATTTTCTAGGTCTACCAGCAGTAATATCAAGCCACTAGGGAAGTAATAACTAGGTGGGGCACCGCACAGTACTACTGTAGGATCTAGACTAGCTGCAGCAGCCTGACAAAATTGTCCTCCAGTGTTCTGGAGGTATCTTGTAGGTCTACCATCAGTAATATCAAGCGACTAGGGACGTAATAACTAGGTGGGGCAACGCACAGTACTACCTTAGGAACGTGACATGCTGCAGCAAGCTGACAATAATGTCAACCAGTGTTCTGGGATATATTGTAGGTCTACCAACAGTAATATCAAGCGACTAGGGACGTAATAACTAGGTGGGGCAACGCACAGTACTACTGTAGGAACGTGACTTGCTGCAGCAAGATGACAATATTGTCCACCTGTGTTCTGGGGATATCTTGTAGGTCTAAAAACAGTAATATCAAGCGACTATTGACGTAATAACTGGGTGGGACAACGCACTGTACTATTGTTGGAACGTGACTTGCTGCGGCAAGCTGACAATATTGTCCACCAGTGTTCTGTGGAAATCTTTTAGGTCTACCAGCAGTAATATCAAGCGACTAGTGACGTAATAACTAGGTGGGGCAACGCACAGTACTACTGTTGGATCGTGACTAGCTGCAGCAAGCTGACAATTATGTCAACCAGTGTTCTGGGATATCTTGTAGGTCTACCAACAGTAATATAAAGCGACTAGGGACGTAATAACAAGGTGGGGCAACGCACAGTACTACTGTAGGAAATTGACTTGTTGTAGGAAGCTGACAATAATGTCAATCAGTGTTCTGGGGATATCTTGTAGGTCTACCAACAGTAATATCAAGCAACTAGGGACGTAATAACTAGGTGGGACAACGCACAATACTACTATTGGAACGTGACTTGCTGCAGCAAGCTGACAATATTGTCCACCAGTGTTCTGTTGATATCTTGTAGGTCTACCAACAGTAATATAAAGCGTCCAGGGACGTAATAACTAGGTGGGGCTCCGCACAGTACTACTGTAGGAACGTGACTTGCTGCAGCAAACTGACAATAATGTCAACCAGTGTTCTGGGGATATCTTGTAGTTCTACCAGCAGTAATATCAAGCGACTAGGGACGTAATAACTAGGAGGGGCAACGCACAGTACTACTGAAGGAACGTTACTTGCTTAAGCAAGATGACAATATTATCCACCATTGTTCTGGGGTTATCTTTTAGGTCTACCAGTAGTAATATAAAGCGACAAGGGACGTAATAACTAGGTGGGGCACCGCACAGTACTACTGTAGGAACGTGACTTGCTGCAGCAAGATGACAAAATCAACCACCATTGTTCTGGGGATATCTTGTAAGTCTAACAGCAGTAATATCAAGCGACTAGTGACGTAATAACTAGGTGGGGTACGACACAGTACTACTGTAGGATCGTGACAAGCTGCAGCAAAATGACAATTTAATCCACCATTGTTCTGGGGATGTATTGTAGGTCAACCAGCAGTAATATCAAGATACTAGTGACGTAATAACTGGGTGGGGCCACGCACAGTACTACTGTAGAAACGTGACTATCTTCAGCTAGCCGACAATATTGTCCACCAGTGTTCTGTGGTTATCTTGAAGGTTCGGCAGCAGTGAAATCAAGTGACTAGGAATGTAATAACTAGGTGTTGCACCGCACAGTACTACTGTTGTAACGTGACTTGCTGCAGCAAGATGACAATATTATCCACCATTGTTCTAAGGATATCTTGTAGATCTACCAGTAGTAATATCAAGCGACTAGGGACGTAATAACTAGGTGGGCCAACGCACAGTACTACTGTAGGAACGTGACTAGCTGCAGCAAGATGACAATATTGTCCACCAGTGTTCTGTGGAAATCTTGTAGGACTACCAGCAGTGATGTCAAGAGACTAGGGACTTAATAACTAGGTGAGGCCACGCACAGTACAACTGTAGGAACGTTTCTAGCTACAGCAAGTTGACAATTTTGTCATCCAGTGTTCTGGGGATATCTTGTAGTTCTTTCATCAGTGATTTCAAGTGACGAGGGTCGTAATAACTAGGTGGGGCAACGCACAGTACTACTGTTGGAACGTGACTTGCTGCGGCAAGCTGACAATATTGTCCAACAGTATTCTGTGGAAATCTTCTAGGTCTACCAGCAGTGATGTCAAGCGACTAGGGTTGTAATAACTAGGTGGGTCAACGCTCAGTTCTACACTAGGATCGTGACTTGCTGCGGCAAGCTGTCAATATTGTCCACCATTGTTCTGGGGATATCTTGTATGTCTACCACAGTGATATCAAGCGACTAGGGATTTAATAACTAGGTAGGGCAACGCACAGTACTACTGTTGTAACGTGACTTGCTGCGGCAAGCTGACAATATTGTCCACCAGTGTTTAGTGGAAATTTTATAGGTCTACTAGCAGTGATGTCAAGCGATTAGGGACGTTTTAACAAGGTGGGGAAACGCACAGTACTGCTGTAGGAACGTGACTAGCTGCAGCAAGATAACAATATTGTCCACCAGTGTTCAGTGGAAATTTTATAGGTCTACCAGCAGTGATGTCAAGCGACTAGGGACTTTTTAACAAGGTGGGGAAACGCACAGTACTGCTGTAGGAACGTGACTAGCTGCAGCAAGCTAACAATTTAGTCCACCAGTGTTCTGTGGAAATCTTCTTGGTCTACCAGCAGTGATGTCAAGCGACTAGGGACGTTTTAACAAGGTGGGGAAACGCACAGTACTGCTGTAGGAACGTGACTAGCTGCAGCAAGCTAATAATTTTGTCCACCAGTGTTCTGTGGAAATCTTCTTGGTCTACCAGCAGTGATGTCAAGCGACTAGGACGTTTTAACAAGGTGGGGAAACGCACAGTACTGCTGTAGGAACGTGACTAGCTGCAGCAAGCTGACAATATTGTCAACCAGTGTTCTATGGAACTCTTATAGTTCTACCAGTAGAGATATCAAGCAACTAGGGACGTAATAACTAGGTGGGGCAACGCACAGTCCTTCTGTTGGAACGTGAATTGTTGCGGCAAGATGACAATATTATCAACCAGTGTTCTGTGGAAATCTTCTAGGTCTACCAGCAGTAATATCAAGCGACTAGGGACGTAATAAACTAGGTGGGGAATCGCACAGTACTACTGTTGTAACGTGACTTGCTGTGGCAAGCTGACAATATTGTCCACCAGTGTTCTGATGAAATCTTCTAGGTCTACCAGCAGTGATATCAAGTAACTAGGGATGTAATAACTAGGTGGGGCACCGCACAGTACTACTGTAGGATCTTGACAAGCTGCAGCAAGCTGACAATATTGTCAACCAATGTTCTGTGGATATCTTCTAGGTCTACCAGCAGTGATATCTTGCGACTAGGGATGTAATAACTAGGTGGGGCAACCGCACAGTACTAGTGTAGGATCGTGACTTGCTGGAGCAATCAGACAATATTGTCCGCCATTGTTCTGGGATTATCTTGTATGTCTACCAGCAGTAATATCAAGCGACTAGGGACGTAATAACTAGGAGGGGCAAAGCACAATACTACTTTAGGAACGTGATTTGCTGCAACAAGATGACATTATTATCCACCATTGTTCGGGGGATATATTGTAGTTCTACCAGCAACAATCCCAAGCGACTAGGGACGTAATAACTAGGTGAGGCACCGCACAGTACTACTGTAGGAACGTGACTTGCTGCAGCAAGCTAACAATATTGCCACCAGTGTTCAGGGGATATCTTGTAGGTCTACCATCAGTGATATCAAGCGACGAGGGACGTAATAACTAGGTGGGGCAACGCACAGTACTACTCTAGGAACGTGACTAGCTGCAGCAAGCTGACAATATTGCCACCAGTGTTCTGGGGATATCTTGTAGGTCTACCATCAGTGATATCAAGCGACTAGAGTTGTAATAATTAGGTGTGGCAACGCACAGTACTACTGAAGGAACGTGACTAGCTGCAGCAAGCTGACAATATTGTCAACAAATGTTCAATGGAAATCTTGTAGTTCTACCAGCTGTGATATCAAGCGACTAGGGACTAAATTACTAGGTGGGGCAACGCCTAGTTCTGCTGTAGGAACGTAACTAGCTGCAGTAAGCTGACAATATTGTCCACCAGTGTTCTGTGGAAATCTTATTGGTCTAACAGCAGTGATGTCAAGCGACTAGGGATGTAATTACAAGGTGGGGCAAAGCACAGTACCACTGTAGGAACGTGACTAGATGCAGCAAGCTGACAATATTGTCCACCAGTGTTCAGGGGATATCTTGTAGGTCTACCATCAGTGATATCAAGCGACTAGGGAGGTAATAACTAGGTGGGGCACCGCACAGTACTACTCTAGGAACGTGACCAGCTGCAGTAAGCTGACAATATTGTCAACCAGTGTGTTGTGGAACTCTTGTAGTTCTACCAGTAGGGATATCAAGCGACTAGGGACGTAATAATTAGGTTGGCCGACGCACAGTACTACTGTTGGAACGTGACTAGCTTCAGCAAGCTGACGATATTGTCCACCAGTGTTCAGGGGATTTCTTGTAGGTCTACAATCAGTGATATCAAGCGACGAGGGACGTAATAACTAGGTGGGGCAACGCACAGTACTACTGTTGTAACGTGACTTGCTGCAGCAAGCTGACAATATTGTCCACCAGTGTTCTGTGGATATCTTGTAGGTCTACCATCAGTGATATCAAGCGACGAAGGACGATATAACTAGGTGGTGCATCGCACAGTACTACTGTAGGTATGTGACTAGCTACAGCAAGCTGTCAATATTATCAACGATTGTTCTGGGGATATCTTGTAGGTATACCATCAGTGATATCAAGCGACTAGGGAGGTAATAACTAGGTTGGCCAACGCACAGTACTACTGCAGGAACGTGACTTGCTGCAGCAAGCTGACAATATTGTCCACCAGTGTTCAGGGGATATCTTGTAGGTCTACCATCAGTGATATCAAGCGTCTAGGGATGTAATAACTAGGTGTGTCAACGCACAGTACTACTGAAGGAATGTGACTAGCGGCAGCAAGCTGACAATATTGTCAACCAATGTTCTACTGAAACTTGTAGTTCTACCAGCTGTGATAACAAGCGACTAGGGACTTAATTACTAGGTGGGGCAACGCCTAGTTCTGCTGTAGGAACGTAACTAGCTGCAGCAAGCTGACAATATTGTCAACCAGTGTTCTGTGGAACTCTTGTAGTTCTACCAGTAATGATATCAAGCGACTAGGGACGTAATAACTAGGTGGGGCAACCCCCAGTACTACTGTAGGAACGTGACTTGCTGCAGCAAGCTGACAATATTGCCACCAGTGTTCTGGGAATATCTTTTAAGTCTACCATCAGTGTTATCAAGCGACTAGGGAGGTAATAACTATGTGGGGCAACACACAGTACTACTGTAGGAACGTGACTTGCTGCAGCAAGCTGACAATATTGTCAAACAATTTTCTGTGGAAAACTTGACGGTCTACCAGCTGTGATATCAAGTGACTAGGGACTTAATAACTAAATGGGGCAACTCACAGTACTGCAGTAGGAACGTGACTAGCTGCAGCAAGATAACAATAATGTCAACCAGTGTTCTGGGGATATCTTGTCGGTCTACAATCAGTGATATCAAGCTACGAGGGACGTAATAACTAGGTGGGGCAACGCACAGTACTACTGTTGTAACGTGACCTGCTGCAGCAAGCTGACAATATTGTCCAACAGTGTTCTGTGGATATCTTGTAGGTCTACCATCAGTGATATCAAGCGACGAAGGACGATATAACTAGGTGGGGCACCGCACAGTACTACTGTAGGAACGTGACTAGCTGCAGCAAGCTGACAATATTGTCCACCATAGTTCTGTGGAAATCTTCTAGGTCTACCATCAGTGATATCAAGCGACTAGGGATGTAATTACTAGGTGGGGCAACGCACAGTACTACTGTTGGACCGTGACTTGCTGAAGCAAGATGACAATATTGTCCACCAGTGTTCTGGGGATAACTTGTAGGTCTAGCCTGCAGTAATATCAAGCAACTAGGGACGTAATAACTAGGTGGGGAAACGCACAGTACTACTGTTGGACCGTGACTAGCTGCGGCAAGCTGACAATATTGTCCACCAGTGTTCTGGGGATATTTTGTATTTCTACCATAAGTGATATCAAGCGTCTAGCGACGTAATTACAAGGTCGGGCAACGCACAGTACTACTTTTTAAAGTGACTAGCTGCAGCATGCTGACAATATTACCACCAGTGTTCTGATGGTAACTTGTATGACTACCATCAGTGATATCAAGCTACTAGGGACATAATAACTAGGTGGTGCAAAGCACAGTACTATTGTTGTAACGTGACTTGCTGAAGCAAGATGACAATATTAACCACCTATGTTCTGGGGATATATTGTAGGTCTATCCGCAGTGATATCAAGCGACTAGGACGTATTAACCAGATGGGGCACCGCACAGTACTACTGAAGGAACATGTCTAGCTGCAGCAAGCTGACAATATTGTCCGCCAGTGTCCTGGGGGTATCTTGTATGTCTACCATCAGTGATATCAAACTACTAGGGACATAATAACTATTTGGTGCAAAGCACAGTACTATTGTTGTAACGTGACTTGCTGAAGCAAGATGACAATATTATCCACCTATGTTTTGGGGATATATTGTAGGTCTATCCGCAGTGATATCAAGCGACTAGGGACGTATTAACTAGGTGGGGCACCGCACAGTACTACTGAAGGAACATGACTAGCTGCAGCAAGCTGACAATATTACCACCAGTGTTCAGGGGATAACTTGTAGGTCTACCAGCAGTAATATCAAGCGACTAGGGACGTAATAACTAGGTGGGCCAACGCACAGTACAACTGTAGGAACGTGACTAGCTTCAGCTAGTCGACAATATTGTCCACAACTGTTCTGGGGATATCTTATAGGTTTACCAGCAGTGATATAAAGCGCTTAGGGACGTAATAACTAGGTGGGGCTACGCACTGTACTACTTTTGTAACGTGACTAGTTGCAGCAAGCTGACAATATTGTCCACCATTGTTCTGTGGATATCTTGAAGGTCTACTAGCAGTAATAACATGCGACTAGGGACGTAATAACTAGGTGGGGAAACGCACAGTACTACAGTTGTAACGTGACTTGCTGCAACAAGATGACAATATTATCCACCATTGTTCTGGGGATATCTTGAATGTCTACCAGCAGTGATGTCAAGCGACTAGGGACGTAATAACTAGGTGGGGCAAGCAACAGTACTACTTTTGGAACGTGACTTGCTGCAGCAAGCTGACAATATTGTCCATCAGTGTTCAGGGGATATCTTGTAGACCTACCATCAGTAATATCAAGCTACTATTGATGAAATAACTAGTTGGGACAACGCACAGTACTACTGTAGTAACGTGACTAGCTGCAGCAAGATGACAATATTGTCCACCAGTGTTCAGGGGATATCTTCTAGGTCTACCATCAGTGGTATCAAGCGACTAGGGATGTAATAACTTTTTGGGGCAACTCACACTACTACTGTAGGAACGTGACTAGCTGCAGCAAGCTGACAATATTGTCCACCAGTGTTCAGGGGATATCTTGTAGGTCTACCAGCAGTGATATCGAGAGAATAGGGACATAAAAACTGTTTGGAGCAACGCACAGTACTAATCTAGGAACGTGACTAGCTGCAGCAAGCTGACAATATTGTCCACCAGTGTTCTGTGGAAATCTTCTAGGTCTACCAGCAGTGATATCAAGCGACTAGGGATGTAATAACTTGGTGTTGCAACGCACAGTACTACTGTAGGAACGTGACTAGCTGCAGCAAGCTGACAATTTGTCCACCAGTGTTCTGGGGGTATCATTTAAGGTCTACCATCAGTAATATCAAGCGACTAGGGATGTAATAACTTGGTGTTGCAACGCACAGTACTACTGTAGGAACGTGACTAGCTGCAGCAAGCTGACAATTTGTCCACCAGTGTTCTGGGGGTATCATTTAAGGTCTACCATCAGTAATATCAAGCGACTAGGGAGGTAATAACTAGGTGGGGCAACGCACAGTACTACTGTTGGAACGTGACTAGCTGCAGCAAGCTGACAATTTGTCCACCAGTGTTCTGGGGGTATCATTTAAGGTCTACCATCAGTAATATCAAGCGACTAGGGAGGTAATAACTAGGTGGGGCAACGCACAGTACTACTGTTGGAACGAGACTTGCTGCAGCAAGATGACAATATTTTCCACCATTGTTCTGGGTATAACTTGTAGGTCTTCCAGCAGTGATACATGCGACTAGGGACGTAATAACTAGGTGGGGCACCGCACAGTACTACTGAAGGAACGTGACTAGTTGTAGCAAGCTGACAATATTACCACCAGTGTTCTGGGTATATATTGTAGGTCTACCAGCAGTGATACTAGAGACTAGGGACGTAATTACAAGGTCGGGCAACGCACAGTACAACTGTTGAAAAGTGATTAGCTGCAGCAAACTGACAATATTGTCCACCAGTGTTCTGTGGAAATCTTCTAGGTCTACCATCAGTGATATCAAGCGACTAGGGACGTACTAACTAGGTGGGGCATCGCACAGTACTACTGTAGGAACGTGACTAGCTGCAGCGAGCTGACAATATTATCCACCTCTGTTCTGGGGATATGTTGTAGGTCTATCCGCTGTGATATCAAGCGACAAGGGACGAAATAACCAGGTGGGGCACCGCACAATACTACTGAATGAACGTGACTAGTTGCAGCAAGCAGACAATATTATCCACCTATGATCTGGGGATATATTGTAGGTCTACCAGCAGTAATATCAAGCGACTAAGGATGTAATTACTAGGTGGGGCACCGCACAGTACTTCTGTACGATCGTGACTAGCTGCAGCAAGATGACAATATTATCCACCATTGTTCTGGCGATATTTTGTAGGTCTACCAGCAGTAATATCAAGCGACTAGGGACGTAATAACTAGTTGGGGCCACGCACAGTACTACTGTAGGAACGTGACTAGCTTTAGCTAGCCGACAATATTGTCCACCCATGTTCTGTGGATATCTTGAATGTCTACCAGCAGTGATGTCAAGCGACTAGGGATGTAATAACTAGGTGGGGCACCGCACACTACTACAGTAGGATCGTGCCTAGCTGCAGCAAGATGACAATATTTTCCACCATTGTTCTGTGGATATCTTGTAGGTCTACCAGCCGTAATATCAAGCGACAAGGACCATAATAACTAGGTGGGGCAAAGCACAGTACTACTGTTGTACCGTGACTTGTTGCAGCAAGATGACAATATTGTATCTTGATGGTCTACCAGCAGTAATATCAAGCGACTAGGGACGTAATAACTAGGTGGATCATCGCACAGTACTACTGTTGTACCGTGACTTGTTGCAGCAAGATGACAATATTGTATCTTGATGGTCTACCAGCAGTAATATCAATCGACTAGAGACGTAATAACTAGGTGGGGCAACGCACAGTACTACTGTTGTACCGTGACTTGCTGCAGCAAGATGACAATATTATCCACCATTGTTCTGGGGATATCTTGAAGATCTACCAGCAGTAATATCAAGCGACTAGGGATGTAATAACTAGGTGGGGCACCGCACAGTACTACAGTAGGATCGTGCCTAGCTGCAGCAAGATGACAATATTTTCCACCATTGTTCTGTGGATATCTTGTAGGTCTTCCAGCAGTAATATCAAGAGACTAGGGACGTAATAACTAGGTGGGGCAACGCACAGTACTACTGTTGTACCGTGACTTGCTGCAGCAAGATGACAATATTATCAACCAGTGTTCTGGGGATATCTTGTAGGTCTACCATCAGTGATATCAAGCGACTAGGGACGTACTAACTAGGTGGGGCAACGCACAGTACTACTGTTGTACCGTGACTCGTTGCAGCAAGATGACAATATTGCATATTGATGGTCTACCAGCAGTAATATCAAGCGACTAGGGATTTAATAACTAGGTGGGGCTACGCACAGTACTACTGAAGTAAAGTGACTTGCTGCAGCAAGATTACAATATTGTATCTTGATGGTCTACCAGCAGTAATATCAAGCGACTAGGGACATAGTAACTAGGTGGGGCAACGCACAATACTACTGTTGTACCGTGACTTGCTGCAGCAAGATGACAATATTATCCACCATTGTTCTGGGGATATCTTGTTGGTCTACCAGCAGTAATATCAAGCGACTAAGGATGTAATAACTAGGTGGGGCACCGCACAGTACTTCTGTACGATCGTGACTAGCTGCAGCAAAATGACAATATTATGCACCATTGTTCTGGCGATATTTTGTAGGTCTACCAGCGGTAATATCAAGCGACTAGGGACGTAATAACTAGTTGGGGCCACGCACAGTACTACTGTAGGAACGTGACTAGCTTCAGCTAGCCGACAATATTGTCCACAACTGTTCTGTGGATATCTTGTAGGTCTACCAGCAGTGATGTCAAGCGACTAGGTATGTAATAACTAGGTGGGGCAACGCACAGTACTACTGTAGGAACGTGACTAGCTGCAGCAAGCTGACAATATTACCACCAGTGTTCTGGGGGTATCTTGTATGTCTACCATCAGTGATATCAAGCGACTAGGGACGTACTAACTAGGTGGGGCATCGCACAGTACTACTGTAAGATCGTGACTAGCTGCAGCAAGCTGACAATATTGCAACCAGTGTTCTGGGGATATCTTGTGGGTCTACCAGCAGTGATATCAAACGAGTAGGGACGTAATAACCTGGTGGATCAGTGCACAGTACTAATGTAAGAACGTTACTAGCAGCAGCAAGCTAACAATATTTTCCATCAGTGTTCTGTGGAAATCTTGTAGGTCTACCAGCAGTGATATCAAGCAAGTAGGGACTTGCGTGCGTGTGCGTGCGAGCGTGCCCGTGTGTGTGTGATCTAGTGTGTGTATGCATGGTTTACTAGCTTAGTGTGTTGCGCGTGTGCTTCCACAAGATGGCAGTTTTTTATTTTTTTTACAATGAACATGGGTGAAAGACGCAAGTCATCATATTCCGAAAATCTGAAAAGAAACTGTGTTAAAGAAAATGTGTCTTAACTTAGCCACGCGTCAGCTGTAAGTACAGTCTATGCCTAAAATATATTGTTTAATTCATGGAGCACTCGTCTTTGGAAAGTATATCGGGACCTCACCAAACAGCAATTCTTGCTTAAACATTACCTGGTTGAATATTACAGACAAACAAAATTATGTCCCTAATACTTATGAGCAGTTTTTGTTGAAACAACTGACATAAATGGGCACGAACAAGTTTGAATTATTATTCGGGCGGTTTGGCGTAATGGCAGTAACAGAACATTTCCTTGGACTGTACGAAACAACTTGCTTAACAGGTGAGTTAATGTTCAAACTATTTAAGGGACGCACTTTGCCGTTTTAATTTGTCTCTTGGAAATCTCAGAGGTGGAAGTAAATTGTCTGGCATGAATAAAAGAGTGCAAAATAGAATGCTTAATTGCAACCTCTTGCCACATACGTCTACTGTAGCAATCACTCATTGAATTTAGATCTACAGCTTAGTGCTAGAGCAGTAGCATCAATACGAGATTGTATGCAGTGGGTGAATGATGTGTGCGTTTAGGTACGTCAGTGACCAAAAACGCGAGGCTAATTTAAACAGCTAGTTAAAGAAAAGTTATTTGTGACCATTTCTATCCCACGAATGTTGTCTTACTAGAAGGCGAGTACGTACTGATGCACTTGACGTCATGTTGGAAGTTTACCCTCTTATATATTGCAATTGCTAGGATAAATTGTTTATTCCAATGTTTCTGGAAACGAAGCTGCAAGTAAAGCTGGAGGGCTTTCTCACCAGTTTAGTTAAGCAGAAATATTTTTAGGAATGGCCATTTGCTGCAGGGTTTTCGAACCTTCTCAACGACTGAGTATTACACTACAGAGTCCATATATGATATGCAGTTCGGCTGCTGAATCTGTTGAAGCTGCAAAAGCACATTTTCTGTAATGCAGGACTGATGAAATGTTCTATGTGTAGTGAACTGAAATGGAAAAGAAAATTGACATCTATGAAAGAAACGAAATATTATATAAAGTTTGGAGTTCTCAGCAGCATCTTAAGAGAATTTCAATTTGACGACGCCTAAACACAGACTTAAAGCGATCTTCTTCGAGACACTCGGCATTATTGTCGGAAAACTTGATGAACGCTTTAAGCAGCCTGGATTTTATAGAGTTCGAATGTTTTAGGAAGCCTTATTATTGGATCCTGAGGAATGGAATTTTGCTACAGGAGATGTTCTTAGTATGTATGGAATAAATGTTCCGCGATTTAAGTCACAAGTATCTGTCATGGCTCCACTTATACCTACAAAGTGTTCATTGAATGAAATTTTTGAACGTCTTAAGGTCAATACACAAAAGAACCAGATAAATCTTCCCCTAAGTGCTTAATGTATACCACAAGAATACTTCTTGTGATTCCCGCCACATCAGCAACTCCAGAATGCTCATTCTCACTCTTAAAGCGGCTGAAGTATTACTCGAGATCTACTATGACACAGGAAATATTAAACCATTTGGCTATTTTGCACTGTTATCAAGACATGTTGGACAAAATGGACGTTAAAGCTCTTCGCCGAGAATTTTGTTGCAACCCATACCATGTTTCAGTGTTTGGGAAATCATTTGAGTAATATTTTGCAGTAATTATGGCTTTTTTATTCTAAATTGTTTTTTTTTCTATTTCATGAACTGTCATGTTGCAATGTGTATTAAGCGTCTTCCATTTTATCTAATAACTGAGAGTGATATTTTCATGTTATGTGTTATGGATTATTTATGTATGTTTGTGTATTGAGAAGTTAAAGGCATGAAAAATCAGCTATGCAAACCATTCTTGTATTTATTTATTTTATAAATTATATTTGAATGAATAGTAAATTTAGGTTTAAAATTTGGTTGACAAATCTGTAAAAGCGGTGTACTTGACTGTAAACTTAAGGGTTGCCATTGACATTTATAGAAACTTTTGACATTTTATTTTCATGCTTATGTAATGAACATAGTGTACGTCTGGTGATCATTGAGTTATAAAGTAGTAGTTGAAAGATATATAATCGAGACTTACTTCGTTATAGTTTAAGGAAATTTGTTTGTTTTATCGGCCACTGTTATGGTAGGCCTACCTACATGTTTTTTGTAAGGTTTCATTATTAAATTCATAATGTTACCACATTACATTCATTAATCTCTTTGGACGTGTTAATTAATCATATATACATATATACATATAGAGAGAGAGGGTGAAAGAGAAATTGTGGTTAAAATATCTGTAATGAAAAAAGGGGCACCAAAAATCAGTGGGGTGTCAAATTCGTTTTGTCCCCACCTAATATAAACATGATGTTACGCCACTGCACAATGCGACATTACTAACTCTTCCTTTCCTCTATATGGCACCAAGAATCTGCCGAGCTGCTCTGACGTCATACATCCAGTTCGGCGTCGCTTACCACAGCCAGGTACAAATGGGGTTTTGCAACTGGTATTATCCTCCTCTTTGAAAGGAATTTCTCGATTCCACGAAAACTACTTACCACTAATTCGTCTTACCCATAAACCGTAATATTAGATAAGTAACTGTTTGCTGTTGCCCAAAGTGTGCGCGTTCTATAACTTTACAAAGAACCACTTACAATCATTGCAAACGTGTGAAGTAACTGCGTTATTTATTCATAAACTAGTGCAGAATTTATTCAGTCCTTGTGCCAACACTTAAAATAGCACCATTGCTAAATAAACAAAGAAAAAATATTATAACATACACTCTTACTGAAGAGATGAAAAGTATTATCAACTTTGACAATGCGCTGTGCAGGAAGAATATTACCGCCATATGTAATTAATAAACAAAAAATTTCTGAGCATACAATTTGAATTTTAATGGACAAAGAACATGCCTAGAAAACATAGGAATCATCTGTAGGGACAGCTGACAGTGTTTGAGAGATGCCGGGCAGTACGACTGTGGAAGGCAAGGTGTAAGATTCACTAAACTGCATCCTTTTTGGTACGTTTCTAAGAGATACGTTAGGTTGTTCGTGTGTGCTGGGAGCAGTGGACATATCGATACATGATCGACCGACAGACCATCACGGGGTAGGTATGGACGGAACCTTTGATGGCCGTGATGCCAGCTGAGAGTATGTAGGAAGGGTTAGTACAGGGTCCTTGAATAGTTTTATAAGGACTTTCCACGATAAAGTGAGCACTTTTGAAATCAACCTTAGAAAAAAGTCACTGCCTCTGTCTGCATGTATTTAAACTGGCGCACTGGGTAACATACGCAAAGTAAAGTTGGTAACAATGGGTGGAAAATAGTTCCACAACTTAACGTCGTATAAAAATTGTTTGGTAATTTTTGTGAAAACTTAAATTATTTCATTAGGTTTCTGTTTTTTTTTTTACGCACCGATGTATTAAAATGAGCAGATTTGTGAAACATTTACTTTTATTATAATTTCATAGTTTCGCTTGACCGAAGCATAAATAAATGGGCCAGGGTCATAGTAATGTTAATTTTACATTAGGCGGAAGAATACACAACGAGCACTCAAGTAGATCTTAAGCAGGGCTTTCAAAAGTGCTTTATTTACCGTGAACAGTATATATGTACATGGTGCGTATATTTTGAGATATAGCGCTTTGAAAAATCTATTTTTTGTCCATTTTGTAGTGTTAAGAAATGTTTTTGTAAGGTGCGTGACTTCTTGAAGGCAACTAATAGTCCTCGTCCGACGTGCAATCAGCACGTGATGCGCACGTTTGGTAGTTTGGGGGGAAAAGTTGTATTTCAAGCAGTCTGCTACGCTGTGTACGCGCCAGCTATGCGGAGTATTACTGGCGAAGATAAGACAATTGTGCGAGAGTCTGCAGGATTACAGCTGAACGCGATCATATCTGCCTCGCCACTCACCACCACATGTCCCCCAGTATAGGTTGATCACAGTAAAGTAAGCACTATTTAAAGCCGTCTCATGTGGAATAATAGTCAATAAATATATTTCATTCTACCCTTAAGCGTTGACTTCAGGGTGCAGTGGAATATACACACTGTGTTTATTACTTACATAGCAATATATATTTCAAAAGGTGGTTAATGGAAAAATAATGGCTGAAAGAAAAAAGTACATACGACCTAAAAAGTGCTCACTTTACCGTGAACAGCCTATATCAACGTGCACTGATAGACATTAATCTACATACACGGATAATAGTTGCGGAAATAAAGGAAACGTATTCCGTAATGACGAATAACGGAGCTGAGCTCAGTAAAAACAGGATAACAAATTATTTGTATATCCTATATTTTCGAGTTTCTGGAACGGACAAAGGCGATTCTACACAATGCTTTATTCATCACTGTAACCATGAAGGTATCATTTCTTTTTCAGTTAGAATATACACGCCACTTGGACCCATTCCTTCACACATCAGCTACGTAGCAGCATCAGGCGACAGTTTGCATTTCGTACTGAAAGAGCTCAAACAGTAATAGTTTGTAGTGAATATATTTGGGCTCCTCTTAACATCGAGGTCTCGACAGCAAATGAGAGTGAAGTGAGATGAGTATGGAGCAGAGTCAGAATGCAAGGGCAGGTTAAATGGGATATCCCCGAGGAAACAAGTCGACCAGAGTCATTGTTCGGCACGATTCCCACTTGCGAAAATCTGGAAGCAACACCGCCGGAAACAAACAATAATAGAAACTGAAAACGTTACGTCTGTTAAAAGCTATGGAAATAACATATTAATAATACTCCGTATCATTATAATAAGATCATAAGTAGATGTACAATGCGGGTCCTGGCGCAGCACGATTTTTCTGATATTTTTTCTAAAAATACTACAAAAAATATCATCTTCTTATTGCTATTTGTAACGTAAGTACAGGAGAAAATTGAAAACTCAAAATATGAAATTCAGTAAAAAAAACCTAAAAATTAAACAAATTTAAGATAAAAACAAGCAAATTTATGCTTTTCAGCGGTTTTTTTCACATTGCTTAAAAAACAATAATGTTTCATTGAAAAAGCAAGCAATTTAAATTTAAAATCACACAAATTTTATAATATTTCACAAAAACGCCATGCAGAAATTTTGATTCTATAAAATAGGCAATTTGCACCAAAAGTACAAAAAAATAGCATTAACTATTTCTTACTATTTGTAACATAAGAGTAAGGAAAAAATTTATAATCAAAATCTGAAATTCGATTGAAAAACGATCAAAAACAAGCAAATTTAAGCTAAAAACCAGCAATTTAGCAAAAATAAAATGAAATATTATCTTAATATTCTTTACATTTGATATTCGAAGATATAAAAATTTTTTAAAAACTTATTCTATTTGCTCTAGATTACAATGAAAAAGTATGTATACTGAATATGTTAAACACTAAATTTTCTGATTAATCCAAAAGTAATACCCTATCTTATAAGACTTTTAAATGTAATTCCGCTTTAGTTTTGGAATTCTGAACACCATGGGCACTGAACAATTTAAATCTGCCTGAAATGCATTTTCCTGGTTATTATTATTATTATGGTCCATTTACCAAATCAAATTAAAGATAAGAAAGAGGTGATACTGGAATAAATAGACTAAATGAAGCAACCAAAAATCTCGATATTGTTTACAGAGATCATAAAGAATTAGAATCTGGACATGATGCTAGTAAAATTTTACGAAAAGAAGCTAAAGAATTTGTGTCAGATAAAAATACTCCAATTGGAGAAAAAATAGCTTCAGCTGTGGTTTCCTCAACAATCTTTACAAAAAGAAAATAAGGATGGGGAATTAAAAATTAATAAGTAAAATTTTTACTTATAAATGAAAATAACAAATATAACTTTCGATATTCCCTTTGAGGAATTAAATGATTTAGGTTTAGATTAATTTACCAAATGATTAAATTGCAATAAAAAATATCAAATAGAAAAATGGTAAATGTTTCAAATTATCTTTATCATGGCCAAAAAAAAAAAATCTGAAAGTGGTTTACATCATGGAGGAATTATTCCCCTTGAACTTACTGCTTTATTTGCACTTGGTGGTTTAGCTGGTGGAGCTACTGCAATTTATAATTATGTTGAACAAACTATAAATAATAAATGATAGTGAGAAGAACAAAAAAGACATAATTAAGCAATGGAAGACAAGGCTGGAAATGGAATGGTAGCAAAAAGAGGACGGCCCAGATATTTTGTTATACATACCAACTATCTAATATCGATATTGAAAAATATGTAAAACTATTAAATATTAATCATTTCAGAAGGGTTTGTATTATTGACGAATTACCGAAAAGTATGCACAAAAAATTAATGTACTATAGTAAATTTTGATATTTCTAGGGACCCACTGGGTTTGTTATTTTAAAGAAAACATTAATGTTTACCATTTTGACTCATTTGGAGGCAATATTCCTATTAATTAAATTAATTATATCAAAAATAGCAATGTTTATTACAGTGATGATCGAATTCAGAATTTTAATTCAGTTATCTGTGGACATCTATGTTTAATTGCATTACATCTCTTTTCTAAAGGTTTTAAGTTTCACGATATAATTTCTTTATTATTAAATTACAGATACATTTGGAGGAACATTGATCAGATCTTTAAATGAAGACATTGACAACATTACTAAGTATTTAAAGACATATTTGGATTCGAAATGTAATTCGAGTGTTTCTACTTTACAAACTAAACGAAGCACTTGTTTTTATTTATTTTACAAAAACTTATATTTCTTTTCTAGGATCTATACTTGTTAATATAAATAAACCTGTAAATAATAAAGACGTGGTCAATAAATATTTTTTTTATATACATGTAGCAGATTATGAATTAAAAAAGGATATCGATTCAAAATATAAAACTATTGTTCCTGATTATGCATTAAAAAGGATGTGGATTCAAAATGTAAAACTATTGTTTCTGATTATGCTTTAAAACAAGATATACATTTACAATTCAGTAACACTATTGCTGATTGTATAAAACGAATAAATAATGCAAAGCAGGCACTAAATGTGAAGTATATTCAGAATATAAAACTATTGTTTCTGACAATGCATTAAAATACGATGTAGATTCAAAAAACAATTCCATTGTTTCTGAATTAAAAACATATGTAGAATCGAAATACAATATCATTGACACTGCTTTACAAGATCAACTTAGCAAAGTTTTTGTTTAAACAACGAAGTATGTTTCTCTTAAAAATCATAGAATCAATAATATGGCTGATTCTGTAGATGGAAAAGATGCAGCCAATAAAGAATATTTCGGTAAAGAAACAGCTGTTAAATTGCAAACTTTAAACCAATCAGTTTTCAATTACTGTGATACACTTGTTGATTCGAAATTTGAAAAAAGCAAAGAAGCGGTTTATAAAGAAATAGCTGGTAAATTACAAAATTTAAACTAATCTCATATATTTTATTTATCTATAAAGTGAAAACTAATAATATTTTTCACTTAGATAATAATCAAATTTTCTTTATTTTTTTGATGGATTTTACTGTTTAGAAAACAGTTATTACTAAGTTTATTTCACATAATAATCTAGTCGTTATTAGGAGGTACAAATAATAGATCACGTGATCCTTTTGATGCTAGTAATGGTGATACTTTAACTTTTAAAATCATGAAAAAAAAAAAAAAAGAATGCCTGAATATGATGATTTTAAGATCATTATATGACTATTTGTAGAATATAAAGATCAACTATTAATTTATCTACTGCGGCGATCTCCGCGCGATCTGCTAGCAACAGGAATAAAGTCATCTCATAGCGCACTCTACCTCAATGCAAGTTTCCTTGTCGCCAATGACAGCGAACTCTCACAGTAACAGGAAGTGTTATCACGATTGCATCGCTATCTCCTCACACTGCTGCGAACACTCCGGAGTGGCACCTTAAGATGCAGTGAATTTATCTCCACACACGTCTTACCACATTGACTCAGTGGTAGGACGCTCTACTTTCAACTCGAGATTCGGGGTTTGAGTGTTGATGCAAAATAAATTGTACTCCTCAAGATCCAGAAAAATGCTTTCCACATTACAAAAGTAATATGACAGCTGCGTAAGCTGTGGTGTTCTTATATGTCGAAGGGACCACCACATATGAGAAGGGAGTACAAGAAATAAAAAAAAAAAAACTACAAGCAGAGAAACCCCTCAACGTGAGGGGTTTCTCTGCTTGTAGTTATGTTGGTTCTAATTAAGGCTGAAAAAATGAAAAATTTTAGTATTTGGGGTTGATATTAACTTGCAATTATACCCAAAACATAAGGTCCCTGGCATCGCCATTAAGTTGCTCTAAATCTTTTTGTAACTTTTTAAAAAAGAAAACAAAGCTCTATAAACAAATGACGAACAAACGATGAATGAATGATGAACACATGTTATAAATGTTAAATTAATGTTAAAATGTGTTTTATGTTGTGTTTTAAATAATTAATTACATAAAAATATTTTATTTCACAAAACATTTAAATTCGCAAAACATCTGTTTTATAAATCCAAGAGTTGTATCAATTATCAAAACCTAACCATTTTACATAAATTTTCAACCAAATATTTATTTGGACAGTCGGTTTCCATAATTACAAATTCATAAAAATTGCCTTCTTTTTCTTCACCATTGGGATCTTTAGGAATGTAAGTTATTACATGATTATTTAAAACCACAACAATGGTAAATAATTCTGTTGTCCAATTATATGTGTAACACTTTTCATAGGTTTCGTTTACTGTTATTCATGCAGACGATATCGCCAACTTCGTATTTCGGTTTAGTAAACACATTCGCAAAATCTTATTGTCTTAAATTTTGCACAGCATAGGCTGCTTCAGCTGTCACTTTTTTATTTTTTTGTTAACTTCAATTGGATTCATTCCAATAGTACTATACTTTGTAATGTTGTATTCATTCATTAAATCATCTAATATATTTACCCATTCGTAATTGCCATTCAAAGCAAATTTCTTCCACATATTATTATTTATAGTACAATTAGATCTCTCTACACAACTGGCTTTAAGTTCACTGAATGTAGAATAGTGATTGGCGTTATAATTTCTCATAAGTTCTTTAAATATGTTATTATAAAAAACTTAGCCAACGTTGCCTGAATATTATCCGGTTTTATTTTAACTAATATAGATTCTAAAGCAATTGGTACATTCTAGGCTGTTTTGTCTTTTATTGGTATAGCAAAGGCATATTTAAAAAAAACATTGATAATTGTCATAATATACTAGTAAAAATTGTTTATATGTGATATTCCTTTCAAATTGTCAGCATGGATCTCTTCAAGATCAATTTGCCATAAATAAACATTGATAATTGTCATAATATACTAGTAAAAATTGTTTATATGTGATATTCCTTTCAAATTGTCAGCATGGATCTCTTCAAGATCAATTTGCCATAAATAAACATTGATAATTGTCATAATATACTAGTAAAAATTGTTTATATGTGATATTCCTTTCAAATTGTCAGCATGGATCTCTTCAAGATCAATTTGCCATAAATAAACATTGATAATTGTCATAATATACTAGTAAAAATTGTTTATATGTGATATTCCTTTCAAATTGTCAGCATGGATCTCTTCAAGATCAATTTGCCGTAAATAAACATTGATAATTGTCATAATATACTAGTAAAAATTGTTTATATGTAATATTCCTTTCAAATTGTCAGCATGGATCTCTTCAAGATCAATTTGCCATAAATAAACATTGATAATTGTCATAATATACTAGTAAAAATTGTTTATATGTGATATTCCTTTCAAATTGTCAGCATGGATCTCTTCAAGATCAATTTGCCATTAATAAACATTGATAATTGTCATAATATACTAGTAAAAATTGTTTATATGTGATATTCCTTTCAAATTGTCAGCATGGATCTCTTCAAGATCAATTTGCCATAAATAAACATTGATAATTGTCATAATATACTAGTAAAAATTGTTTATATGTGATATTCCTTTCAAATTGTTAGCATGGATCTCTTCAAGATCAATTTCGTACTAACTTACTTTTCTTCTTGGAAAATTTCTTCTTGCTGTCTTATATAATTAATTTCTTCTTGCGGTCTTATATAATTAATTAATTATTCCCTCTCTCGCAGTGGGTAAACATTTTTTGGGGGTTTTAAATTTTTTATAATTACATGTTGTGCATATACTTTTCTGAACTAATCGCCCATTTTTAATATTTTTAGTTTTTATATTATTATTTTTAGTGACCTTCTTACACTTTAAGCACCCAATATTCTTCATTAATTTGTAATTTTTTTTTCTTGTATACAATTTACAAGTGACAGAAAGTTAAAATATAAAATTTTTTATTTGATTTCAATATCTACCATTGTCCATTATTTTACTCATATCTATTGTAATAAAACCATAGTCTTTGTCCCAACATTTTGCACATATAACTTTAAATTTTTTCATAAAACATATCGCCACAGACAAAATCATTATTAATGTGTCTGAGGTTCATGGCATCTTGTCTAAATATACATAGAAAGTTTGTGTTGTCTCTCACAAGTTGTTTTGGTATTTTCGAATATGTTTGTGCTAAATAAAATACATCAATGTTTTTATGCCTTCCTCTAGTAAAGAACTTTCTAACTATGTCTTGATTGTCTAAAATAACATCATAAAATTCAATTAGAGATTCGTCTTCACATTGATCTGAATGGACCATTTTCTCAATATTATAGAAAAAGTAAGCCAAATTTTATTTAATTTTTAATTTTTTTTAATGCCTCAGCATAATCATTTTGTATCAGAATATATTTGGCTTGGTTCAAACTTATTGAGCAAACGTACAGTTTATTATAATTTAACCATCCTAACATATAAATAAAATTGGTCATTAAATTGGTTTTCTCATGGTTGCTCGGGCCTACAATTACCCCTCTCATATCATCAGGCAATAAATCACCATTATTTTTATTCTGAGAGTTTTCTTCTCAAACTGCTTTGGCTGCTGCTTGTTCATTTAATTACAATAATTTTTAGTATTTAATGGACAATAAATAATTCAAGTTAAAAAATAATACTTATGTACTGAAGAAGAGGCTTCATTATGAAAAATCGATTGCATTAGCTAGTTTTCATACCAAATTTTGAATCCAGATATAGACAATAATAATATAACAGTCAAAAAATGAGTGCTGTAGTTGAAAAAAATTTAGTTATCACTATTCCTAAAACACAATACGATATTGTATTTTTAAAGTAAACTATAAATTATTAAATCAGAGTTTGATTCTAAATTTGATGACCGATATCCGATATTCTTGACTTTAAGAGAAATATGTTTATCGAAAAAGACGAAGTTGTTGTAGGTACTAAGTTACCTAGTTTTAATCCGCTTAAAACAATAAATATTCACTGTAATTTAGCCTATGGAATGATCATAAACTATGACGAGCCTAATCATTTAGAAACAGATATAATTGCTAGTATTCCACCAAAAACTATGTTTGTCTTTAAAGATTATATTAGCTATGGGTCCCCATATCTGATTTTTTATAAGACAAACAAGGCATGTTTAAATTACATTGTTTTGGAAATTAGAGACAAAAATGGCAAACTGGTTGATTTTGATGGTTCTGATATCGACATTGTTTTGCAGATTAAAGAAGTTTAAAATATAATACTATTGTATTAAAAAAATCAATTAAATATATATGTCTTTATATCCATATGGCACTGTATCAATTTCATTTTCTAGTACAATTTTTTTGTTATTACAAGGGCTTAATACAATTTTATTAATTCTACTGCATATATTTCATGCTTTTCACTCCTTATTAAATTCATTGTTCTATATTCTATTTCCTCTTTAAACAAACAGTTCTTCAAGTCCTCAAATGTAATTCTCTTACTAATAACACATATCTTTACTCCTTTCGATTTTTTATTTTCTTTATTGTCAACATTATAAGCATACATTTTTTATTGTAAATCAACACATTCTTCCATTATTTTCCCATTATATCCATCTTTAATTTTGCCTAAAACGTTTATTTATTCGAGGCATGGTGTAGATATCTTCATGTGGATAATCACTTGCATCAAATTTTTCTATCATTGTTTTCACATATTCATAAGAATCTTCTGCTTTTATGCTATATTTATAGCTTTCAGTATCTTGATAGCATAATTGAATGTTATCTCCATATTTTGGTTTCAAAATTTTATAATGAAAATCATACATTAATTCTTTCGATATGTCTAATATTGAGATGCCAACATATATAGACCTATTAAATTTTACATTTGTTTTGTAAGTGTGCAAGATTCTCATTAAATATAGTAAAATATAGTACTTCTTTTGAAATTTGTTTTTGCTAGTAATATTTCACATTTGTTTTGTAAGTCTGCAAGATTCTCATTAAATATAGTAAAATATAGTACTTCTTTTGAAATTTGTTTTTGCTAGTAATATTTCACATTTGTTTTGTAAGTCTGCAAGATTCTCATTAAATATAGTAAAATAAAGTACTTCTTTTGAAATTAGTTTTTGCTAGTTATATTTCACATTTTCTCTGCATTTGATATTAGTTTTAAATAAACTCTGCTTCTTATATTTTCCATTGTTTTACCAATCACACAATTATTCATCAGTTTATAAAAATCATTTTTAAAGTCATTTTTAGTATTAGTTATCATCTCTGTATTCAAATCTCTATATTTCTTCAACCAATCAGACTGATCAAACATCAATATTATATGTATTTTAATAATGTTTTAAATCATTATTTAGATACTATTTTAAATTTCGATAGTGAATTACATACTTTTCTTTATTATGTAAAGTTGTTAATTATTGAGACTGCTTTGTTCCTGGAACTACCTTATTTTCTGGGGATATTATGCAGTTCTTATAGATATTCTACATCAACTTCTAATATATAACCGCACTCAGAATATTCATCGAAATAAAATATTTTCACTCCAGTAATCTAAATCAGATAATGTATAAATAAATATGGTAAATATTGTAACATTAACCAACCATATAAATTATCAGCATCGAGATATGCTTAATAGATGGACTCTTGATTTGGATAAAAATCTTCGAAATATTTGTTATTAGCTCTAACATATCGCTTACAACATCGTGATATTCCACCTCTGATTACTTTTTCATCATTAAAATCATATCAAATTTATGTTATAATCCTTGCCGTTGATAAGTGATTTTTAACCTTGCTTCCCAAGATTATCCTGGTGCAGTCAAATACCACACAGGATCTAAATCATATGCATTTATACAAGTATTTCAGAAATTTTCAAATATATCTGCTAATAGTAATGCATCACTTTAATATAAATCATGGTATTCACCAAGATTTTTGATATTAAATAGGTTCCATACACTTTTGCATGTTCAAAATCAGCGTCAGTTATATCAGAATCATTTAATTTATTGTAAAATACACTTTTTGGTGGAAGTTCTGTTTATGCTCATTTCTTCCAACTATCCATATAACTACTGGCCATAAAATTAAATGTGTCTATCAATTTCATTTTTAAATTTTCTGTGTTTTTCCCGAAAGTAAAAAAACTTTTCTTCATTATTTGCGATCAAATTCATATTTTTCTCATCATATCCTTACTCTTGAATTAATAAATTAGTATCATACCTAGCTAAATTATGGAAATAAATTGGTACAAAATTGGGTAACTTTAATTGTAGATTACAATCATTACATACTGGATTAATAAATTTTCCACTTATATGTTCATGGTGTACTTTCTTATTGTCCTCCGTACATTCATAACCACATACAGTTGATACTGTTGGCATTTTCCTCAATATTGAGTCTAAATCTGAATACATTGTGAAAGGAACCTTCATTGTATGTTTATAATTTTTTAATTTTATTTGCTCTCCTTTCGAGGGTAAAGTGATTTTTACTGCTTCATTTTAGAGCAGTCTTCTGTATGTTTATTTAAATTCTCTTCAGAATAAAAGAATTGAAGACACATATCACATATATAACTTTTACTTTTATGATTTTTTTTTGTGCTGAAAGCAGATTCGATAAATCTTTTATACAACAATAATGCGAGTTTTTATCATCTTTGAAATACAGTAAATTTAGGTGTTTTCCCTTTTTATATTTTTTAAGTTTTAGTGGATATACTGTAGGCTCATCTTCAATAGAGTATACATTTATAGCTTTATCAATTTTATTTTCTATTTTTGGTATATCATCAATTTTAATAGGATATTCATATTTATCTATTACTTCATCAATATTAAGACCCACATTTTTATATTTAGATTCTCTTTGTGGATATTTTTCTACTGGAAATAATGCGGATTTTATTGCCCAAAGAAAACATTTTTGATCGTCATTCTTCACATTAATGCATGCTTTTTACTCTTAATAAATTCTGGTAGATCAATAAATGTTGCTCCATTTAATGGATTATACTTATTTATTGCTAATTGTATTCCAATTATTCTATGTAAAGCCCATGAAAATCCACTTTTTTGAAATTCAGATAATTCTGTAGGTAATACCTCTGTTATGATTTTATAAACTAAAAATTCTCCTTCCTTAAAAAATCTATGATTAATTTATTGAAATGA
The DNA here is from genome assembly GCA_029891345.1 of Dryococelus australis. NCBI lineage: Eukaryota > Metazoa > Arthropoda > Insecta > Phasmatodea > Phasmatidae > Dryococelus > Dryococelus australis. Next base: position 891,040 of record CM057005.1, on the reverse strand, counting down.
AAATAATTCTGCCTTATTATTTTCCTACTTGCGACACATTGCATATAATGTAATGCTGGTTTTCAACACTTTAAATGTTTTAAGATTATTGTGTATTATCTCAAATATCTGATATTTTACTGATTTCAAAAAGTGTTTAGGCTCTACTATATTAAAATTATTTTCTATGTTATATGTTGATAATCTACCTCCTATTGGTTCTTCTACTTCCTTTGCTAATTAATTAATTATTATTAATTGGAAATATTTATGTTCATTTTTTTTTATATTTGGGATATATAATTCATAAATATTTGTGTCAGCCAAAGGTAAATTTGTAAAAATATGCTTTGTTATACATTTTTTTTTATCCGCTGGCTTTTATTTCTAAGCTTTTCAAATAGATTATTAGAAAATTGAAATGTTTCTTTTAGATCCTTTTTGTCTTGTTTTACAAATAGATTATTAGAGAATCGAAAGTTTTTTAAAATTTCTTTCTATCTTTTGAATAATTAATTGATATTATCATTAAAAAAAATTTAATTTATTTCAAAATTTGCTTTCTCTTTGCTCGTGTATACTAAATGGTATAATATATATAATTAAATCTTCTTTCCTTAGATTATAGTTACATACATCTTTTTTAACTCTACCTATAATTTTTAGCTCCCTCACTCTCTTCTCACCCAACTTATCTGCAAGATTGTTCGCCTCCAATTTTGATAGTTGTATTTGGTACCTTGCTTTTTTTTATCAAATAGCATAAAGTTTGAGTTAGTATTAATATCAAAAGTAATATTTATAATATTATTTAATTTCTTATTGTGATTATATTTCTTCATGCATTTCTTCATATATTCATAATAAAAAGCTTTACATTTTGTTATATTTGTGTCCTTAGTATTTTTATCAAGATAAAATAGTTTTGTAGATTTATTCTCATTACACCCTTTGAGTGTTTTCTTTTAATGTTGTTTCGAGTGAATAAAACTTTGTTGTCGTTTACTTAACATACCCAGGAACAATAAGCTCATGCTATAACATATATAGGTTTATTTTAGTAACGAATCGTACAGACTGATGATAATTTGTAGTTCTGTCGTCCTTACAGACGTATCATAAAAAAAATTGTTTTATACTATTATAAAATACCAACTGTGCAGGGGTCGCGGTGGTTTAGAGGATAGAGCACTTGCCTTCTGATAGGCTAACTGGGCTCGAATCCCGGAGGGGTATCACCCGGAGTTTCGCACGTTGAAATCATGTCGGACGATGCCGCTGGTCGCTGGGTTTTTTCGGAGGTATACCGTTTCTCCCCCCTCGTTTCACCGTTGTCGGTTCTCAAGATATTGCTGCATGTTAAGAGCCGACCAAATCTCGCTCCTCCATTCCAGCTGAGCCGCCGCTCAATCCACTGGCAGTCTGTGACCTTCTGAAGTCGCCATTTGCTCAATCCTCCGCAAGATGTCGAATTATTATATATTTTACCTGAACCTGTAAGATCAAGTCGCTTTATGAAGTGCATACGTTGTAACTCTAAGTATTCGGGTTAGAATGAGTGAGTGGCGGCTCTTAACAGCGAGGTCTCGAGAGCCGGTGAAGGTGATTGAAGTATGGAGTAGAACCGGAATGAAAAAGGGGGGAGGACGGGAGATCCCCAAGAAAACCCGCCAACCAGCAGCACTTTCCTGCACGAATACCACATGGGAAAATGCGGGAGTGACCCGGCCGGAGATTGAACCCGGTTCGCCTTGTGAAGAGGGGAGGATGTGTTAGTGTTACAGTCATGATACACTTTCTTCATGAACGCTCCGTCTGTAAATATCTCGCTGTTGGCGAGACGTTAAGTCCTGTTACCTACCTATCTACCTATATGCCTATTGTCATGAACACAATTCAACGTATTTTAACTTTCCTATTAATTTCATTGAAGTTTTTTTCAAAAGCAATACAAAAATTATTTTATTTGCACATCTGTATAATGTAACTTTAAATTTCAAACCCTCATGTTAATTCTGCGAATATACATATTTTAGCGTTTACAATATAATAATAGTAATCCTAAAAAATATTTTAGGCAACTCGTTCCAAAAGAGCGCTTTTGTAAAAGTACAAGAATAATTTTACAGTGTAGGTATACATATCAATAGCGGTGAGGGCAGTGTTCCTTTATTGGTAACTAGCATATAGCCACAATGATATCCTTCTTGTACTTTGTGAACTGAGCTAGTAGACAACAGGAATATAGACGACTTGGAGAAACATTGGTAATATGATACAGTTAGTTCCCGTAAATAAGACCTCCGCGTGTAACAGACGAGTTCACAATAAGACGCTCGTACTTAGCCAAGGTGTATCCCGATTGTAGGCTCTCCGTATCCAGGACCCTCATATTTTGAAAGAGAAAGTAACACTCAGAATTAAAACTTGCGAGATACAGAACTTTCAAAGAACAATTCTTATATTGCTCACGAAATCAGTAGCTGACTTGTTTACATTTATGAGATATCTAAGCTACTTCTTTTTTTCTATTTAGACTCTATGTTAACAAATATCCTTTATAGTAGTGTCTTCTGAGTTACTATTCCGAATGATTGAGCGAGTGAAGAGATTTGAGCGAGATCTTAATAGCTGACAATATTCTGAATACATATTACGTCTACGATCACATTTGAAATTTTAGTCAGAAATAACCAGTCAATAATTTCTATGAATATTTATAACGTTTTCGTTTATACTGTTTTATTGATTAGGTTTACCTTCACTCAAAATTACTTAATGGGATATATGTATTTGTGTAATGTTAAGTATATAGTACATATGGGAAATCATTTATTTGTAATTGACTCAGTTCTAATCTTGCTTCCATATAATCTCCCCCTTTTCATTCATGCTGACCAACCGCAAGCAGTATTCAAGAATACGTGCCTGATTATATCTGTGAGTACGTGCCTTCGACATCAGGAATAGGACGTGAGTATGTTGGCATAACTGCAGATCCTGGGACGTGCGTAAAGAGGGACGATCGCCTGTCCCAACAATCATAAGTTTTTATAGTTTTCACATTACGATGTTGTTGCATTGCAAAGTAACTTCCGTTACTTGCTGGCCTTGTATGAGGAAAATCTATAAGGATGAAATGTTACCTTATATAGTTAGATGTTGTGCCAACGTAATTACAATGTCAAAGTTGGTCGAATATATTTATATCCTTGCTTGCAATTTGGTCTCATAAATTAGTTACTGTCAAAGTAACGCACATGATATTATAATTATATAAGCTTTAGTTCTGCTCAATTTTAAACTTCATTCTCTCCCTCTTCCCAAAAATATTTTTTCCAGCAGTTCATGATACGTTCCCTGTGAAGTAGGCATCAAGCATGAATTATGTAATTTGTATGCCAGAACAATTACTATTGTCTACTCGTAGTTTCTTCACGCTTTATCAATAAGAACTTTGAAAAATACCCCATGGATGACGTGTTTGGATGATTACTAAATATGCCATGTGTCATACAATTTTTATACTTTTTAAGTACAAAAATATTACACTTTTTTTCTTAATTTGACCTTGCATGAACATTTCATTTATAATTTTTAACATTGCGATTATAATTATAATAAATTAAAACAGTGGCAAAATATGTGTGTTGGTAGCTCATAGCAAGAAATTCTTTTTGTGCAAAATATAATTACATTGAGTGCGCACGAATGAGGTGCTTTGTAGTGTTGGTTTCGCTAATATTTTAAACTCGGTTAAGTTTGTTTGTATCCTGGAAGTAGAACTTTAGCAGGACTTGAGATAAGTTGGAAGTAAACTAGAATGGACTATATCATCATTGTGCATTATTATTCTCCATTGTGGGAAATAACTTTCAATTGTTCACATGAGCCAGAAAATAAATTTTTGACGGGGGAATTCCCTTTCATCCCCTCCTCTTCCAAACAGATTCTCAGACTGGGCTTGGTGTTTGCTTGAGATTCTCCGCACTGTATCTGCGTGGAGATGTATATGAGAGGCAAGGTTGGCCTCCATAGCCACATCCGCCACACACCGCTGTGACGTCACTCGCCTGCGCACACAGCTCGGCGCCCCGGCCGCTCTCAAGAAAGTCTCCTGGTGACTGAGGTCTTCCTGTTAACTTGTTCCGTTCTGTGGTCCGCCTGCTATCTAGGACGGGCGAAACCCGCTATCCTGACGTCATTATACTAACCACTGATCACTTCTCACTTCTTCTCTCGGATTTTCTCTATAGCATGCATCATCTGACGTCACAGCTATGGTAAGAGAGTTATAGCTATAGGACATGTCAGCATGGAGAATCATTTATTGTACTAAATCATGGTTCTCTGAATGAATACATTTTAGATACTCGTTTATTCTCCGCTGGACACTCTAAACACGAATCGATTACATTAATTTCTAATACTGTAGTAGCGGTACTGATGTATTAGAATAATGTAGAGACAAGATATGAACACTGTAGGGTCGTTTATTGTTCTTTATTACATGAATTACGTATACTGTATGTTTACCTATTTACCTTTCTTATTCGTTGATATTTGTATGTACACAGTAGTGTCGTTTATCGTTCCTGATTCCATGAATTACGTTTCGGCAAGTGTTAACTGCCTGCACAGAGGTAACGGGGGTACGATGCCGAAGACAGGAATTCTGAGTGGCGCGGTCAAATGCGGTTACGTCTCGTCGTGTTGAGAGCAGCCATTGGTGGAAGACAGGAATTCTGAGTGGCGCGGTGAAATGCGGTTACGTCTCGTCGTGTTGAGAGCAGCCATTGGTGGAAGACAGGAATTCTGAGTGACGCGGTTAAATGCGGTTACGTCTCGTCGTGTTGAGAGCAGCCATTGGCGGAAGAGAGGAATTCTGAGTGGCGCGGTGAAATTCGGTTACGTCTCGTCGTGTTGAGAGCAGCCATTGGCGGAAGGAAAAACGGCTGAGTAATCCCCTTAAAGACTGTTCACGATTAAATGAGCACTTTTAAAATCAACCTCAGAAAAAACTCACCGCTCGTACCTGCATATATTTTAACGGGCGCTCTGAGTGACATGCGCCGTGTAATGTTGGTAACGATGAATGGGAAGTAGTTCCTTAACTTAACGTCAAATAAAAATAGTTAGGTAACCGTGTCTGATTACTTAAATAATTTATCTCCTTTCTTAAAAAAATGTATCGACGTCAAAAAATGAGCAGATTTGTTAAATATTTACTTTTCTAATGATTTCACAATTTCACTTTACCGATGTATAATAAAGTGATGAGGGCCATGAAAATGTTAATCTTACATAAGGCGGAAAATACACAACATGCATACAAGTAGATCATAAGCAGGGCTTTCAAAAGTGCTCAGTTTACTGTGAACAGCCTATACAATGCAAATTTTACTCTGCGAAAAGTATTTTTTGTAAAAATAAAGTATAACTTAAGTACATGAAATTATGTTAACATCAAGCAGGTATGCATTTTTACTTTTTGGGTAAATTGTCAAAAAACGTTTGTCTAATAGCCACTTTACCTTTAATTAAAAAAAATAATTTGAATCTTCAGTTTTATGTGGGCATGTGGTAAATATACACACTGGATATTTATTTTTAATTAATTATTTTTTGCGATTTGATTAATTCTGCAGTATGAAAAAAGTCAACTCAGTGATTTTAAAATTTATAAATCTGGAAAAGAGGTCTGCAATTACAAAATAACGACAGTATTTTCTTTCTACACATATATATTCAATTCAATATAAAATTTCTCTCATTTACATATAAAGAAGAAAATGTGTATATCAGGCACGTTCAGAAAACTAATTTATAATTTGCAAAAAAAAAAAAATTAAAACCAAAAAACAAATATCCTTTGATTTTTGTAAACCATTTTTTTTTTTTTTTTTTTTTTTTTCAAATATGAGAAATGTAGATTAAATTATACACCAAACTGCAATTTTTTATTTCATAAATTTTTATTTCTAGGTTGTAAAATTATACATTTTGGACGTAAATTATTTAAAATTGATTTTAAAACTTTGTACTTGGTTTTCAATTATTGAAATATTTAACTCGCTATATGATGTTGATACACCGCAATGAATGACTTAAATAACATAGCCCGGCACTGTTTATAAGCAATGAAGGGAAAACGAGTGTCTGAAGAAAAGACATGAAATAATAGAAAATTCAAGTTACTATGCAGGTGGTCGTAGTTACATACATTTTGATATGCTGTCCTAGGAAATTAAATGTTTGGAATAATATGAACCATATTACTACAAGCAGTGACTAATCTTTGTGCTCGTATTTCTAGAAATTTTGGATTTTACTGGCAGTGTTTTCAAAAGCACGTAGAAAGAACGAGAGATATGGCAAGGCAGATGAGTGTCGGCATACATAGGCCATATAAATATTATAAACATCCCTCTATTTCTTTTCTTTTACACGGCTAAGGAATTCTTCACATCTCCACTTTCGCAAATTGAAATAAAAATGTCCTACATAACTTTAACTGATTAACACCTAATTTCTATAGTAGGAAATATTTGTATTTTATTTCTCCATTTCAATCACAAAATGTTTAAAAGTATAGTGTTGAATCTGCCTCGATTGTAAAAGGCTTTATTTTAACATGACTTCATAAATAATATATGAAAGAGCCAAAATATGGTATCAAATTATATAAATGATCAGTTTCATAAGACAATTTTCTTAAATGATATTTCGATGTCTTCATCTGTACTGTCTTCATCTTTAGGGAATTTTGTGATGTAGGTGCCACACCCCTTTGTTCCTACACTATAGCGTCCCTGGGTGGAGTATGGAGAACAGACTTGCAATACCTCCGTGGAGTATGGAGAACAGACTTTCAATACCTCCGTGGAGTATGGAGAACAGACTTGCAATACCTCCGTGGCTGGAATATGCTGCACTGAGCGCTTTGGTAATACCACTCTGAAAGAAATTATCTGCTACTAACTGGACATACTGTGGTGCGAGCAATAACTTTTGTTACTACAATGACTCCGGCAGTGAATCACTGAAATAAGTCTTGTTGACAGGGAAAATTTTCAACCGAATAGCTATGAAAAAGTCCAGATTTTTATTTTATTTGTTTCGCACAAGGGCGTACACTGGCATCACATTAGCAGGTGAGTCTCTAACACAGTTTCAGGGTGCCATTTGAAGAGCAAATGAATCTCAGTGTGTAAGTGACAGGGTCGGGTGGGACTTAGTAACCGAGGTTTTCAACGCTAGGCTGCAACAGGAGTATGTATACCTGACGGGAGAATCCAGGCAATATAAACAACTTCATTTTAGGGAAATATCAGCACATGGCTTCCCACACAAATGCTTCATGATTACTCAACATCCAGCTATCAAGACAGTTGATCAGAATACCGAACCAAAATCTAGTGCAGTATAATTTAAAATCCAATCAGTTAAAAATAGCTGCAAATTTTTGTTGGGACAGCTAAAATGGAACGAGCTTAATTCTTAGCATTATTTCACTGCTTACTATTCACTGATAAAATAATGATTTCCTCTTAATAGTTGTGTATTACTCTGGTTCGTCTCTAAACTCGTATATATTTCTACTGATTCTCTAGTGGCAAACAACAAGCAGTTAACAGTTGTCCAACTGTTGACTATGGTGGCAAAGGTTCGTATACATGACTGTCAGTATTTCTTGTATGGTTGCCAATCTGGTCATATAAACAAAAGTGACAGTGCCTGCTTTTCAAATAATCGTATTATGGGCCAATGCCCTCACAATAACTGTTCAATTTCAACAAACGCCCCACAAGCAGATGAGAAACTAATTACTAACTGTTACTCACTGCTGGAAAAATATTAGCAGCATGTTCATAGGCCATTTACGGAACGTCCACTGTTGTATACTGCTGGGAACATAATAGCAGCAAACGTGTTGGCCACTCAGGGTATTAGTCGCCTGCTAATGGGCTACGTATGACATTTACAACTGTTGTTTACTGCTAGGGGCATAATAACAGCATACTTATAGTCATTTTGTGGTATGACAACAGTTCCTTATTACTGAAGAAACATTTTCAGCAAGCATGTGTTTCGTTTATTTCATACCGTCTATATGTTGTTGTGCCGTAGCAAATACCATATGTGAATTAACGTAATTTTTATATTTCATGCATATAAGAAGTAAAATTATAATGTAGCATTGTTAGTAATAGACAAAATCGTATTTAGACTGGAAACCTGTAAAGTATAACACGTAAAAACATTCGTTATTTTGCATTAAAGTCCACCTGAAGGAAACCCGTAGCTGAAATAGTCATCTTTTAAACGAAACACAGAAATCCCAGTACTGACTTATGATACTGACATAAATTGTGTTTAAGGCAAAGCTAATAATGCAAGTTGTATATGTAGAGAGTATACGTATTTACATAAAAAAAAATTTCATTATTACTGTACATTGTAGTGTAGTTACTAGTATTCTAGACTGTAACGAAAGATTTTCGAGTTCAATTAAAGGATCTTCCAAATAAATTTACTAATTGTGAAATAATGCTAAAGATAACATATATGAATATGGTAAGTAAATAATTTTTATTTTTGTGTGAAAGCTATGTAAGGAGTTATCTTACAGTTGTTCCTCACTTAACATCTCACTCATTATTCATTTATCTTATTTGTTTCATCATAAATTAGTGTATTCTTAAAATGTTCATCAATGTATGTTTTATATTTAAAATGTGATTGTATTAAGTCTATGTGACGAATGGGGCCTCGTTGTAAGATGTTTATGTGATACTACAGAGTTTATCCACACTCTACTCTATCGTGTGTTTGTAAGTAACTGTTTGAATTGTTTTCAACACACATATAAACTGCTGAATTAAGATTAAATTTCTCATACATTGCCTGTTGACATAGAGGACAAGTTTTGTGACCGTATAGACTGCAGATCTCACGAATAGTTGCTAAGTGGAGCTTTTGTCATTCAGTTGGTTTCGAACATTTTTTTTAGTAGAACGTTTTGGCTGGAGAAGTAAAAAAGTTATTACGTTCTGGAGATGATGGCTGCACGACTGGACGTGGTAGTTTCCACGACGGAGAAGGAGAGCCACAAACTGATTAAGATGATGATATCTCATCGGCCTGGAGTTCCGTTCCACTGCTGAGAACGGCTTCTACTTAGATGGCGACGAGATGGACCGGGTAGTCCGCCTGAATCCTATTCAGAACTGCTCTGGTTCCCTGAGCTCCGAAGGCACCGAGAACTTCTAATCTACTAGTCGTCGCAAATTAATGTAAGATTACAACACCTTACTTTGCATGATTTATCAGCTTAATACCAAGAATGTGTTTCAAAGTACCGTAGCAAGCTAATCAGCTACCTAGAGACTAGAGACTTGAGACAAGGTATCGTGAATCTAAAAAGGACTGAGCTATGGCTGGTCGCACAATTACATATTTAATTTATGAGCAATTTCCAAGAAACAGTGCAAGATTATTGAAATAACGATTGCACATAATTTCACAGTCATGCAAACGGATGAATATTTGTGAGGATGATGTAGAGTGCTTAGTTGAGATGCACTAATTCTTCAGAATAATACATATCAATGGCTCCTAGTTTTAAATATGTTTGTCTAACATGAGTTCTTATCATTACTTATTCCGCTTGAAAGTGATACCGATTAAGATATACTTCATCCATTCATCTGAAACAGTGCCATAACATATTTGAAATGCTATAATTTAATTTAGTTATATATTCACCCTTGTGTTATGTTTTCACCCAATCATAATCTTACATCAAGATATTTTTTTTTTATTTCCTTAACCCTTACTCACCACTTCAAATAATTATGACTTCATGGAAATCAGCAACAAGTGTCCAACAGCTGAGACACAAGTGGCTTACCAAATTTATCTGACGACGTGCAGTTTACTTACAGCAGGCCAGAAGCAAGTAGCAAGCCAGCATGACACTACTGCCAACAGATTGCGCTGACAAGTCTAGGCGACAGCTAGTTATGCGGAAGTGGCCTGCTTGTGGTCAGACTGTATCCTGCTACACGGACGTTTACTTACAGCAGGCCAGAAGCAAGTAGCAAGCCAGCATGACACTACTGCCAACAGATTGGGCTGACAAGTCTGGGTTACAGTTAGATACGCGTAAAGGGGGCCTGCTTGTGGTCAGATTGTTTCCTGGTACAGGGACGTTTAATTACAGCAGGCCAGGAGCAAGTAGCAAGAAAGAGTGACACTGTTGCCCACTGATAGAGATAACAAGAGTATGCCACAGTAAGTTACGCGGAAGTGGCCTACTTGTGGTCAGATTGTATTCTGCTACATGGACGTTTACTTCCAGCAGGCCAGAAGCAAGTAGCAAGTCGGCGTGACATTGCTGCCCATTGAAGGATCTGACAAGTCTAGGACACAGTTAGTAACGTTGAAGTGGTCTGCTTGTTGTCAGATTGTATTATGCTACATATACGCTTACATACTGCAGGACAGAAGCATGTTTCACGCAAGCGAGACACTGCAGACCATTGATGGAGCTGAGAAGTGTAGGCCACATTTAGTTACGCAGAAGTGGCCTGTTTGTGATCATATTGAATCCTGTTTTATGGACTTTTATATACAGCAGGCCAGAAGCAACTTGCAAGCCAGCGTTACACTGCTGACCACTGAATAAGCTGACAAGTCTAGGCCACAGTTTGTTACGCGGAAGTGGCCTGTTTGTGATCAGATTGAATCTTGCTACATAGGCGTTTACTTACAGCAGGCCAGAGGCAAGCAGCAATCCAGCGGGCCACTTCTGCCACTGATGGAGCTGACAAGTCTAGGTCACATTCAGTTGCGCGAAATTGGCCTTCTTGTGGTCAGATTGTATTCTACTTCATGGATGTTCATTTACAGCAGGCCAGAAGCAAGTAGCAAGCCAGCGAATCACTGTTGCTCACTGATGAAGCTGACAATTCTAGGCCATAGTTAGTTACTCGGAAGTGGCCTGCTTGTGGTCCGATAGAATACTGCTACATGGACGTTTACATACAGCAGGCCAGAAGTAAGTAGCAAGCCAACATGTCTCTGCTGTCAAGTGTTGGAGCTGACAAACCTGGGCAAGATTTCGTTACGCGGAATTGGCCTGCTTGTTTTCAGACGTATTCTGCTACATGGACCTTTACATACAGCAGGCCAGAAGCGATTAGTAAGCAAGCGTGACACTGATACCCACTGATGGAGCTGACAAGTTTAGGACACAGTACATACGTGGAGGTGGACTGCTTGTGGGCAAAATATATTCCGCTTCATGGACGTTTACTTACAGCTTGCAAGAAGCAGGTTAAAAGCCAGCATTACACTGCTGCCCACTGATGGAGATGACAAATCTCGGCTACAGTTAAATACACGGATGTTGCCTCCTTGTGCTCAGATTGTTGCCTACTTCATGAACGTTTATATACAGCAGGCCAGAAGCAAATAGTATGCCAGCGTTACACTCCTGAGCACTGATGGAGCTGAAATGTCTATTCCTCAGTATGTTACGAGGAAGTGTCCTGCTTTTGGTCAGATTGTATTCTGCTACAAGGAAGTTTACTTACATTTTTTCCAAAAACAAGTATAAAGTTAGCGTGACATTGACCCCCCCTGATAAATCTGACAAGTCTAGGCCACAGTTAGTTAAGCTGCAGTGGCCTGCTCGAGGTCTGTATGTATTCTGCTACATGGAAGTGAACCTACAGCAGGCCAGAAGCAAGTTGCAGGTCAGCATGACACTGCTGCCCACTGATGGAGGTGACACAAGTAGGCCAGAGTTAGTAACTTGGAAGTGGCCTCTTTGTGGTCAGAAGGTATCAAGCTACATGGCCTTTTATTGACAACACGCCATAAGCAAGTAGCAAGCCAGCGTGACACTTCTGCCCACTGATGGAGCTGACATGTCGATGCCACAGTTAGTTACGCGGATGTGGCTTGTTTGTGGTCTCACTGTATTCTTCTACATGGACGTTTACTTACAGCAGGCCAGAAGCAAGTAGCAAGCCAGCATGACACTGCAGCCCACTGATGGACCTTATAATACTGGACTAAAGTTAGTTAAGTTTAAGTGGAATGCTTGTTGTCAGATTGGATTCTGCTTCATGAACGTTTAACTCCAGGTGGTTATAAGCAAGAAGCAAGCCAGCGTGACATTGCTGCCTACTAATGAACGTGACAAGTCTATGCTACAGTAAGTTACGCGGAAGTGGCCTGCTTGTGGTTCAATTGTATTCTGCTACATGGACTCTTACTTTAAGAAGGCCGGAACCACGAAGCAAGCCAGCGTGACACTGATGTCCACTGATGGAGCTGTCAAGTCTAGACCACAGTTAGTAACGCATAAGTGGACTACAAGTTGTCAGAAAGTATTCTGCTACATGGACAATTACTTGCAGCAGGCCAGATGTAATTAGAAAGCCAGAATGACACTGCTGCCCTCAGATGAAGCTGACAAGTATGGTTTAGAGATAGTTAAGCGGAATTGGCCTGCTTGTTGTCAGATTGTATCCAGCTACATGGAAGTTTACTTACAGCAGGCCAGAAGCAAATAGCAAGCAAGCGTGACACTGCTTCCCACTATTGAAGCTGTCAAGCGAGGCCACAGTTAGTTACACGTAAATGTCCTGCTTGTGGTCAGATTGTATTCTGATACTTGGACCTAAACTTACAGAAGGCAAGAAGCATATAGCAAGCCAGGATGACACTGCTGTCCACTGATGGAGCTGTCATATGTATAGAACAGTTAGACTCGCGGAAGTGGCCTTCTTGTGGTCAGAATGTATTATGCTACATGGATGTTTACTTACTGGAAGCCATAAGCAAGTAGCAAGCCAGCGTGAGATTTCTGCCCACTGATAGAGCTGACAATTGTAGGCCACTGTTAGTTACGCGGTAGTGGCCTACTTGTGGTCATATTGTATTCTCCTACATGGACGTTTTATTTCAGGAGGTCGGAAGCAAGAAGCAAGCCAGCGTGATCAAGCTGCACACTGATGGAGTTGACAATTTTAGGCTAAAGGTAGTTATGTGGAAGTGGCATGATTATGGTAAGATTGAATTCTGCTACATGTTCATATCCTTACAACAGGCCAGAATCAAGTAAAAGCCACCGTGACACTGCTGCCCACTAACGAAGCAGACAAGTGTAGGCGACAGTTAGTTACGCGGAAGTGGCCTGCTTGTGGCCAGAATGTATTCTGCTACATGGATGTTTACTGACAGCAGGCCAGAAGCAAGGAGCATGCCAGTGTGACACTGCTGCCCACTGATGGAATTGAAAAATCTTGGCCACAATTAGTTAAACGGCAGTGGCCTACTTGTGATCAGTTTGTATCCTGCAACATGGACGTTTACTTAAATCTGCCAGAAGCAAAGAGCAAGCCAGCGTGACACTAATGCCCACTTATGGAGCTGACAATTAAGGGTTTCAGTTAGTTACTCGGAAGTGGCCTGGTTGTGGTCATATTGAATTCTCCAACATGGACGTATTATTTCAGGAGGCCAGAAGCAAGTAGCAAGCCAACGTGACAGAAAGTTGCCCACTGATGGAGCTGACAATTCAGGGCAAAAATTAGTTACGCGGAAGTAGCCTGCTTGTGGTCAGATTGTATTCTGCTACATGGATGTTTACTTACAGCAGGCCAGAATCAATTAACATGCCAGCATCACACTGCTGCCTAACTGATGAAGCTGCTAATTCTAGGCCACTGTTAGTAACACAGAAGTGGCCTAATTATGGTCAAATTGTATTCTGCTACATGAATATTCACTTACAGCAGCACATAAGCAAGTAGCAAGCCAGCGGGACACAGCTACCCACTGATGAAGCCGACAAGTCTTGGCTACAGTAAGTTACGCGAAAGTGGCCTGTTTGTTGTCAGATTGTATCAAGCTACATGGGCGTTGACTTACAGCAGGCCAGAAGGAAATAACAAGCCAGCATGATACTGCCACCAACTGATCGAGTTGACATGTATAGGTCACAGTTAGTTATACGGAAATGGCCAGCTTATGGTCAGACTGTATTTTTCTACATGGACGTTTACTTACAGCTGGCCAGAAGCAAGAAACATGCCAGCATGACACTGTTGTCCTCTGATGAAGCTGATAAGGCTGGGTTAAATTTAGTTGAGAGGAAGTGGACTGTTAGTGGTCAGATAGTATTCTGCTACATGAACGTTTACTTACAACAGACCAGAAGCAAGTAACAAGCCAGCGTGTCTCTGCTACTCATTAATGCAGCAGACAATTTTAGGCCACAATGAGTTACGCGGAAGTGGCCAGCTTGTGGTAATAATGTATTCTGCTAGATGGACGATAACATTCAGCAGGCGGAAGCAAGTAGCAAGTCAGCGTGACACTGCTGCCGACTGAAGGAGCTGACATGTCTGGACTAAATTTAGTTACGAGAAAATAGACTGCTTGTGGTCAGATTGTATTCTGCTACATGGACGTATACTTATTGCAGGCCAGAAGCAAGTATTAAGTCAGCGTGAAATTTATGCACACTGATGGAACTGACAATTCTAGACCACAGTTAGTTAAGCGGAAGTGGGCTTGATTGTGATGAGATTATACCCTGCTACAAAAAAGACAGCGGAAAACTGCTGACCACTGATGGAGCTAAAGTTATTTACGCAGAAGTGGCCTGCTAGTGGTCAGATTGTATTCTCCTACATGGAAGTTTTCTTTCAGGAGGCCAGAAGATAGTATCAAGCCGGCGTGACAAAGCTGCCCACTGATAGAGCTGACTAGTCTGGGATAATGTTAGTTACGTGAAAGTGGACTGTTTGTGGTCAGATTGTATTGTGCTTCATGAACGTTTACTTACAGCAGTCCAGAAGCAAGTAGCAAGCCAGTGTGACATTGCTGTCCACTGATGAAGCTGAGGAGTCTTGGCGACAATTAGTTACATGGAAGGGGCATGCTTGTGGTCAGACTGTATTCTGCTACATGGAAGTTTACTTACAGCAGTCCAGAAGCAAGTAGCAATACAGCGTGACAATGCTGCCCACTGATGAAAGTGACAAGTCTTGGCCACAGTTAGTTACGCGGAAGTTGCCTGCTTGGGATCATATTATAATCTGCTAAATTGACGTTTACTTTCAGCAGGCCAGAAGCAAGTAGCAAGCCACCGTGACATTTATGCCCACTGATGGAGCAGAGAAATCTATGCCTCAGTTAGTTACTCGGAAGTGGCATGCTTGAGGTCAGAATATAATATGTTACATGTACGTTTAATTACAGCAGGCCAGAAGCAAGTAACAAACCAGCGTGACACTTTTGCCCACTAATGCAGCTGACAAGTCTAGGACACAATTAGTTACGCAGATTTGGCCTGTTTGTGGTTAGATTGTATTCTCCTACATGGACGCTTTCTTCCAGGAGGCCAGAAGATAATATCAAGCCAGCATGACAAAGCTGCCCACTGATTGAGCTGACATGTCTGGGCTAAAGTTAGTTATGTGAAAGTGGACTGCTTGTGGTCAAATTGTATTCTGCTTGATGGCCGTTTACTTTCAGCGGGCCAGAAGCAAGTAGCAAGCCAGCATGAAACTGCTACCCAATGATGGAGCTGACAAGTCTAGGCCACAGTTAGTAACACAGATGTGGCCTGTTTGAGGACAGATTGTTTTCTGTTGGATCGACATTAACTTACAACAGGTCAGAAGAAATTAGCAAGCTCGCGTGACACTGCTGCCCACTGATGGAGCTGACAAGTCTGGGCTCTATTAAGTTACCCGGAAGTGGCCTGCTTGGGGTCAGATTGTATCCTGCTACATGGATGTCATCTGAAATGTGACCCAGATTTGACCAACTGCAAGATGCATCGTGTGGGCCAGAAATATCCGCGGGGCCATTTGAGTAGTTGACTGAATGGTAACTGATTATTGAAAATGTATTTGTCCCGCTGTTGTTCTACAAATTTGCACGAGTGAAACAACTGACTTTTGCTGGTTGGATATATTGACAGAAAATAAATTTTAAATAATATTTCTGCTAATTAATAATTAGAGTTTAGAACACTTTTGGTACAATGTAATATTGTAACATTTTTGTCTTACACAATTAATATAATACAATTTCAGTTTTTTCTTAGCATGTGCTGAAATTAATGTATTTAACTTCTTAAATTAGTGTTTTTGGCATTTAGTCTCGATTCACAGCGTCTTGTTGAATGTGCAGTTATCGATTCAGATGGATATTTCCTTAGCGGAACATTTTGTTCTATGTTCTTTTTTACTGCAACACGTATGTCGTGAACTTCAAGTTTTCAAACTGTTCTTCTGTCCACTGCAGTATACGTTTCAATGTGTAAAGTTGAGTGAAGCGGAATGTAAATTTTTCTCCCTTATAATATGTCACTATCATTAGTGTAAATACGTATTTATTTCGGAATGAATTTGTATGTCGCTGTCTATGGAAAAAAAATGTTTTCCTATTCCTTTTCAACATGAGGCTTACCACGTGAAGTGGTCCAGCAAAATGCGCGAGGTATCATGTAGCTGCTCGCCAAGGTTGTGTTCCAAACAGCCAGCACTCTCTCCCACACTTACAATCCCTCCTAAATCGTCACTCGCACTCTTCAATATTATCGGTACTGTCTGCAATCGATTATTATTCTGCAAAATCAAAAAAATATTAACAAAAAAACATTTATTCATTTATATTTACACTTCATTTAACAATGGGTTGATTAGTAGGGAAGAACATGCGTATGAAGAGTCAGGTATAAATTTGATCTGAAATCAAACGTTTGAGCTAGGTATTTAAGCACCGTGTATTCTAATATTATAAATTAATGATTTCGAAATTTATACATACATTAAATATTAATTAAAAATACTTTCATCGAAAGAATACTTGTTCCTGTATCATTCCACTGTTTTCAGTAATGTAGTATTGGTTTATAAATTCGTAAATTGTAATACGTAACCAAAATAGACATATTATATATTTGTTTTCGAAAGACGTACGAAGGAAAAGGAAATTAAGGCAGTTTATTTATTTTACCTGAAGTTAGAAAACAAACAAAAGAATGGCGGTTGTAGCGTGTACGGTTAGAGAGCATGAAAGTGTACACACTCGTAAACAAACACTCACTCTCTCACTCGCACTTGCTCTCGAAGAACATTTGGAACAGCACTCTCTGACGTCATTAGCTAGTGCCAGCGCACGAGAGTGCGTAGTTCTTGTTATTTGGGACATGCCAAAAAGTAAAGTAACTATAATTGGTAATACTTCGGTTTTTGGAATGAAGGTATCTCGAACTTCGGCACTCATTCAGTAATTTAATTGTAGGTCTTGTTACAATTTAATAGTAGGTCTTGTTACAATTTAATAGTAGGTCTTGTTACAATTTAATAGTAGGTCTTATTACAATTTAATAGTAGTTCTTGTTACGATTTAATAGTAGGTCTTGTTACAATTTAATATTAGGTATTGTTACAAATTAATAGTAGATAATGTTACAATATAATAGTAAGTCTTGTTACAATTTAATAGTAGGTCTTGTTACAATTCAATAGTAGGTCTTGTTACAATTTAATAGTAGGTCTTGTTACAATTCAGACATATCACAAATTACAATTAACACGCTGGGCGCCGTTTTCAAATTAATTCTATATTCAAAATTTCTCAGCTTCAAAATATTTTTTATTCAACTATCATCCTCTTAAAAATATTTAAACAAATTCTCATCAATCTTCTCAAATATAATAAAACTCAATATTCCTTATCTTAGTTATTACACATTTACCTTAAAAAAATTGATATATCTTCTTAAATAACATATCCTTAAAACTTCTTGTAAATATCGACGTCCATCTTTGGAGGTGGTAAGAATTGTTCTGTCAGAAATGATTAGTACTAGTGTACTTTTGCGTTTCTTAAGTTGTCTCCTGTCCTACGATTAACTGTCGCTTAACCATGACACATATCTCCGCTAATCAGCAATAGCGAAAGGAGTCACAACCAGGATAATTTTATTTGGAACTTTTGTTAAAAATACATTTAATTTCGGTTACCCTCTAGGAAAGAATTGAAAAATAACAAACAAAATATTATTACTGATTACTTTATAGAAACAACTGAAAAATACTTACATATTGTCTCTTTGAAAAAAAAACTATTAAAATAACCCAATATTGTATGATAAAAATGTCTATGGCCAAATGTAAAAAAAAAAAAATCTTCAATGTTTCATAACTCTCCTCGGTTTGGAACAAATTTTACAAATTTGTGACAAACTGAAATATATCTAAGTGTTAATATCCTATAATTGCACAATATACTTTATATATATATATAACTTTAAAATTCACAATAATTATACATTCAAGGTATAATCTTACAATATTTGATGAATATGAATAACATAAACTTACAATCTTTTACATAGTAATTAAGTTGCACAATTTTTTTTCGTGTTAGGTTTTCCTAAACAAAATTATTTGTTCTTAAAAAATTAATAAAATTTGTTTCTACTTATTTTACGGTTTACACCCTGATTGTTGTATCACCACTTATAATATTTCCTCGTATCGCACACTACCCACATCACTACACATTATAGCGTCAGTATACATGTTATCTATGATTCATGGTATTTATTTCTTGTTATAGTTATTGTGATCTCGATGGCCTGGTAAGTGTCAGATATTTTCAATCATCAAATAAACTTTTATCCATTTTACAAGATGTATCCAACATGTAATTTCACCATAGATACCTTTAACTAACTTTTGTATCATACCTATAAGAATGTTGCATCTTCTTCTCTTCAGTGTCTAGAGAGTGGCTGAGCTCTGTTGAAAGGTGTGGGAAAGGGGAGGCAGAAGTAATGTCCCTTAACTGTCTATAGAGAGAATGCGCTCTGTTTAAAGGTGAAGGAAAGGGGAGGAAGAAGTGATGTATCTTCGGTGTCTACAGAGGAACTGAGCTCTGTTGAAACGTGATGGAATGAGGAGGCAGAAATAATGCCTTTTCAGTATCTGGAGATGAATAAAGCTCTCTTGTAAAGTGAGGGAAATAATAAGCAGAATTTATGTCTCTTCAGTGTCTAGAGAGTGACTGAGCTCTGTTTAATGGTAAGGGAAAGGAGTGGCAGAAATAGTGTCTTTTTAAGTGTCCATATAGTGACATAGCTCTATTGAAAGTTGAGGAAAAGGGGAGGCAGAAGTAATGTAACTTCAGTGTCTAGAGTGACTGAGTTCTGTCGAACGGTGAGGGAAAGGGCAGGCAGAAATGATATATCTTAAGAGTCTAGAGAGTGAATGAGCTCTGTTGAAAGGGGAGGGAAAGGGGAGGCAGAAGTAATGTCCCTTTAGTGTCTATAGAGAGAATGTGTTCTGTTTTAAGGTGAGGGAAAGGAGAGAAATAAGTGATGTATTTTCAGAGTTTAAATAGGAACTGTGCTCTGTTGAATGGTGAGGGAAAGGGGAGGCAGAAGTGATGTCTCTTAAGTGTTTAGAGAGTGGTTAAGCTCAGTCGAAAGGTGAGGGAAAGGGGAGGCAGAAGTGATGACTCTTCAGTATTTAGAGAGAGCTACTGAGGTCTTTTAAAAGGTGAGGGTAAGGAATGGCAGAAGTGATGTGTCTTCAGTGTCTAGAGAGTAATTGAGGCATTTTAAATGGTGTGGAAAAGGGGAGGCTGAAGTATTGTCTTTCAGTGTCTAAAGAGTGACTGAGCTCTGTTGAAATTTGAGGGAAAGGGCAGCAGAAGTTATGTCTGTCAGTGTCTAAAGAGTGACTGAGCTCTATTGAAAGGTAGGGAAGAGGGGGGAAGAAGTCATCTCCCTTTAATGTCTAGCAGGGTCTGAGCTCTGTTCAAAGTTGTGGGAAAGTGGAGGAAGAATTTATTTCAGTACAGTGTTTAGTGAGTGACTGAGCTCTGTTTAATCGTGAGGGAAATTGGAGGCATAAGTGATATTCCTTCAGTGTCAAAGAGTGAATGAGCTCTGTTGTAATGTGGCAGAAAGGGACACAGAAGTGATGACTCTTCAGTGTAAAGAGAGTGACGGAGCTCTGTTGAAAGGTACGGGAAAGGGGAGGCAGAAGTGATGTCTCATCAGTGTCTAGCTGGTGCTGAGCTCTGTTGAAGGGTGAGGGAAAGAGGGGAATAAATTATGTCAGATCTGAGTTTAGAGAGTGAATGACCTCTTGTTAATGGTGATGGAAATGAGAGGCAGAAGTGATATTCCCTCAATGTCTAGAGACTGAATGAGCTCTGTGGAAAGGTGAGGGAAAGGGGAGGCAAAAATAATGTAACTTCTGTGTCTAGAGAGTGACTGAGGAACCTTGAAATGTGAGGAAAGGAGGGGGCAGAAATGATGTATCTTCGGTGTCGAGAGGGTGACTGAGCTCCGTTGAAAGGTTGTGGGAAAGGCGAGGCCGAAGTGATGTCTCTTCTGTCTCTAGCGAGTGATTGAGCTCTGTTGAAAGGATAAGGAAAGAGAAGGCGGAATTGGTGTCTTTCAGTGCCAAATAAGTGAATAGCCTCTGCTGAAAGATGGAGGAAAGAGGAGGCAGAAGATATGTCTTTCAGTGTATAAAGAGTTACTGAGCTCTGTTGAAAGGTGGGGGAAAGGGAGGGAGACATGATGTCTCTTCAGTGTCTAGCTAGTATTAAGCTCAGTCGAAAGGTGTGGGAAAGGGGAGGAAGAAATTATGTCAGTTCAGCGTTTTGAGAGTGACTGAGCTCCGTTTAATGGTGAGCGAAAGGGGAGGCATAAGTGATTCTCTTTCAGTGTCTAGAGAGTGAATGATAAAAGGGGAGGCAGACGTGATGTCTCTTCAGTATCTAGACAGTGACTGAGTTCTGTTGAACCCTGACGGAATGGGGAGACTGAAGTTATGTCACGTCAGTGTCTCGAGAGGCACTAAGCTCTGTTGAATGGTTAGGGAAAAGGGAAGGAGAATTTATATCTCTACAATGTCTAGAGAGTGACTGAGCTCTGTTGAAAGGTGAACTAAAGGGGAGGCAGAAATAATGTCTCTTCTGTGTCTATACAGTGATTAGCTCTGATGAAAGTTGTGGTAAAGGGAAGGGAGAGGAGATTTCATTTCAGTGTCTAGAGAATAACAGAGATCTGTTAAAATGTGTAGGGGAAAGGGGTGGCAGAAGTGATGTCTCTTCGGTATCTAAAAAGTGAATGAGTTCTGTTGAATAGTGAGGCAATGGGGTGGCATAATGATGTCTCTTCACTGTCTGGAGAGGGACAGAGCCTTGTTAAAGGTGATGGTAAGGGGAGGCAGAAATTATGTCTATTCAGTTTCTAGATAGTGACTGAGATCTGTTGAAAGGTGATTGAAATGGGACGCAAAAGTGATGTCTCTTCATTGTCTAGAGAGTGACTGACCGTTGTTGAACGGTTAAGGAAAAGGGAAGGAGAATTTTTATTTGTACAATGTCTAGAGAGTGACTGATCTATGTTAAACGGAGCGTGAAAAAAGGGGGGGCAGAAATAATGTCTATTCAGTTTATAGAGAGTGACTGAGCTCTTATGTGAGGTGAGGGTATGAGGAGGCAGAAATTATGTCTATTCAGTTTCCAGAGAGTACTTGAGCTCTGTTGTGTGGTGAGGGAAAAGGGAGGAGGAAGTGATGTCTCTTCAGTGTCTAGAGAGTGACTGAGCTCTGTTGAAACCTGACGGAATGGGGAGACTGAAGTAATGTCACATCAGTGTCTAGAGAGGGTCTGAGATCTGCTGCAACGTGAGTGAATGATGAGGCAGAAATGTTGCCTTTTCAGAGTCTAGAGAAGGATTGAGCTCTGTTAAAGCGTAAGGGAATGGGAAGGCAGAATTGATGTCTCATCAGTGTCTAGAGAGTTATTGAGCTCAGTTGAAAAACTAAGGAATGGGAAAGCAGAAGTTATGACTCATCAGTGTCTAGAGAGTGATTGACCTCGATTGAAAGGTGAGGAATTTAGAGACATAATGATGCCTCTTTAGTGTCTAGAGAGTGACTGAGCTCTGTTGAATGGTTGGGAAAGGGGAGGCGGAAGTTATGATTCTTCATTGTCTAGAGAGTGACTGAGATATATTGTAGGGTGAGGGAAAGGGGAAGAAGAAGTTATGTCTTCCAGTGACTTGAGAGTGGCTGAGCTCTGTTGATAGGTGATGGAAAAGGGAGGCTGAAGTGATGTCTCTTCAGTGTCTAGAGAGGGACTGAGATCTGTTGAAATGTGAGGACAAGTGGATGCAGAAATTATGTCTTTCAGTGTCTAGGTAGTGATTGAGCTCTGTTGAATGGTGAGGGAAAGAGAGGCGGAAGTAATGTCTTTTATAGGCTAAAGAGTTACTTAGCTCTATTGAATGGAGAGGGAAAGGGGAGGCAATATAAATATATTTTATTCGCTAAAGAGTTACTGAGCTCATTTGAAAGGTGAAGGAAAATGGCGGCAGAAGGCATGTCTCTTCAGTGTCTTGAGAGTGACTGAGCTCTGTTGAAAGGCGAGAAAAATTGGATGCAGAAATTATGAATCTTCAGTGTCTAGAGAGTGGCTGAGCTCTGTTGAAAGGTGAGGGAAAGGGGAGGCAGAAGTGATATCTATTCAGTCAGAAGATATTTATTTTAGTGTCCAAAGAGGGACTGAGCTCTGTTGAAAGTTGAAGGAAAGGTGAGGCAGAAATTACGTCACTTTAGTGTCTAGAGAGTGACAGAGCTCCATTGAAATGTTAGGGAAAGAGGAGGCAGAAGTGATGTATCGTCAGTGTTTTGAGAGAGACTGAGCACTGTTGAAGTGTAAAGTAAAGGGGAGGCAGAATATATGTATTTGAGTGTCTAGAGAGCGACTGAGCTCTTTTGAAAGGTGTGGGAAAGGGAATGAAGATGTGATGTCTCTTTGTTGTTTAGAGAGTGATTGAGCTGTGTTGAAATATGAAGGACAAGGTAGGCAGAAATAATGTCTCTTCAATAACTAGAGAGTGACTCACCTCTTTGGAAGGTTCATGGAAAGGGAGGCATAAGTGATGTATCTTCAGAGGCTAGAGTGTGACAGAGCTCTTTTGAAAGTTGAGGGAAAGGGGAGTCAGCAATGATGTCTCTTCAGTGTCTGGAGAGGAACAGATATCTGATGAAACGTGGGAGAATGAGAAGGCAGAAATGACGTATTTTCAGTGTTTAGAAAGAGATTGAGCTCTGTTGAAATGTTTGATGAAGGTGAGGCTGAAATTATGTCTCTTTAGTGTCTAGAGAGGGACTGAGCACAGATGAAAAGTGAGGGAATGGCAATGCAAAAGTGATGTCTCTTCAGTGTCTAGAGTGAATGAGCTCTGTTGAAAGGCGAGGAAAAGGGGAGGCAGAAATGATGACTCTTCAGTTACTAGAGAGTGACTGAGCTCTGTTGAAAGTGATGGAAAGGAAAAACAGATGTGATGTCTATTCAGTGTCTAGAATGACTATGTTCTGTTGAAAGGTGTGGGAAAAGGCAGGAAGAAATGATGTATCTTCAGTGTCTAGAGAGTTACTGAGTTCTGTTGAAAACTGAGGGAAATGGGCGGCAGAATTTTTGGATCTTCGGTGTCAAGAGAGAGACTGAGTTCTATTGACAGCTGAGGGAAATGAGAGGCAGAATTAATATCTCTTCAGTCAGAAGATATTTCTTTTAGTGTCCAAAGAGGGACTGAGCTCTGTTGAAAGTTGAGGGAAAGGTGAGGCAGAAATGACGTCACTTTAGTGTCTAAAGAGTGACAGAGCTCTGTAGAATTGTTAGGGAAAGGGGCGGCAGAAGTGACGTATATGCAGTGTCTCGAGAGTTACCGAGTTCTGTTGAAAGGTGAGGGAAAGGGGAGGCACAAGTGATGTCTCTTCAATATCTACAGAGTAACTGAGCTTTGTTGAACGATTAGGGAAAAGAGAAGGAGAAGTTATTCCTCTACAGTGTCTAGAGAATGACTGCATTCTTTTTTTAATTTTGCGGAGAAGGGGAGGAGGAGGTTATGTCCCTCCAGTGTCTAGCGAGTGACTGTGCTCTGTGTAAGGGTATAGGAAAGAGGTGGCAGAAGTTATGTCTCTACAGTGTCTAGAGAATGATTATCTCCGTTGGAAGGTGAAAGAAAGCGGAGACAGCAGTGATGCCTCTTCAGTGTCTTGAGAGGGACTGTGCTCTGTTTAAAATGGTGAAGGAAAGGGGAGGCAGAAGTTAGGTCTTTCAGAGTGTAAAGAGTGGTTGACCTCTAGTGAAAGATGTGTGAATGGGGAGGCAGAAATTATGTCTTTCAGTGTTTAAAGAGAGTCTGAGCTCTGTTATAAGGTAAGGGTAAGAGGACGCAAAATTTATTTCTCTACAGTGTCTAGAGAATGACTATCTCTGTTGAAATGTGAAAGAAAGGGGTTATAGAAGTGATTACTATTCAGTGACTAGAGAGTGACTACACTTTTTTGAAATGTGAAGGAAAGGAAAGGCAGAAGTTATGACAATTTAGTGTCCAGAGTGAATGAGTTCTGTTGAATGGTGAGGTAAAGGGGATGCAGATAAATGTATCTTCAGTGTGTAGAGAGTGACAGAGCTCTCTTGAGAGGCGAGCGAATGAGGAGTCAGGTGTTATGTATCTTCATTGTCTAGAGAGTGAGTGAGTTCTATTGAAAGGTGATTGAAAGTGGAGGCAGAAGTGATGTCTCTTCAGTGTCTAGAGCGTGACTGAGCTCTTTTGAAAGGTGGGGGAAAGGGGAGGCAGAAGTGATGTCACTTCAGTGTTTAGAGATTGATTGAGTTGTGTTGAAAGTTGAGGGAAAGGGTAGGTATAATTAATGTATCTTCAATTCCTAGACAGTTTCTGAGCTCTGTTGAAAGGTGAGAGTAAGTGGTGGCAGAAGGGATGTCTCGGCAATGCCTAGAGTGTGTCTAAGCTCTGTTGAAAGATGATGGAAAGGGAAGGCAGGATGATGGCTTTTCAGAGTCCATATAGGACTCAGTTCTGTTGAAAGGTGAGGAAAAGGGGAGGCAGGAATAATGTCTCCTCAGTTTCTAGAGTCAATACATGATGTTTAAAGGTGAAGGAAAGGGCAGGATGAAATTATGTATCTTCAGTGTCTAGAGAGTGACTGAGCTCTGTTGAAAGGTGAGGAAAAGGTTAGGCAGAAGTGGTGTCATTACAATGTCATGCATGACTGAATTATGTTGGTTGGTGAGGGAAAGAGGAGGCAGAAGTGATTTATTTCAGTGTCTAGAGAGGGACTGTGCTCTGTTGAAAGGTGAGGAAAAAGTGGCGGCATAAGAGATGTCTCTTCAGCGTCTAGAGAGTGGCTGAGCTCTGTTGAATGTTGAGGGAAATAGGAAGTAGAAGTTCTGTCGCTTCAGTGTCCAGAGAATTACTGAGCTATATTGAAAGGTGAGGGAAGGGGAGGCAGAAGTTATGGCTTTCAGTATTGAAAGAGAGACTGAGCTATGTTGAAAGTTAAGGGAAAGGGAGTCAGAAATGATGTATCTTCAGTGTCAAGAGAGTGACTGAGCTGTGTTCAATGTTGAGGGAAAGTGGAGGCAGAAGTGATGTCTCTTGAGTGTGTAGAGAGTTCATGCGCTCTGTTTGAAGGTGAGTGAGAGAGGAGGCCAAAGTAATGTCTTTTCAGTGTTGAGAAAGTGACTGAGTTATGCTGAGAGGTTAGAGAAACGGGAGGCTGAAAGATGTCTCTCCAGTGTCTAGAGAGATACTGAGTTCTGATTTAATGGAAAGGGAATGGGGAGGCAGAAATGATGTCTCTTTTTATAGTCTGAAAAGGGACTGTGCTCTGTAGAAAGGTGAGGGATGAGGGAGGCTGAAGTGTTGTCTCTTCAGTGTCTAGGAGGGATTGAGCTATGTTGAAAGGTGAGGGAAAGGGGTGGCAGAAATGGTGCCTCTTCAGTTTCTACAGAGGGACTGCGCTTAGTTGAAACATGGGGGAATGGGGAGGCAGAAGTTATGTCTCTGTAGTGTCTAGGTAGTGACTCAGCTCTATTGAAAGGTGGGCGAAAGGGAGGGCAAAAATTATGTATCTTCAGCATCAAGAGAGTGACTAAGCTCTGTTGCAAGGTAAAGGAATGCGGATGAAGAATGATGTAACTTCGTGTCTAGAGAGTGCCTGAGCTATGTTGAAAGGTGAGGGAAAGGGGAGGCAGAAATGATGCCTCCTCAGTGTCTAGAGAGGGACTGCGCTCAGTTGAAACATGTGGGATGTGGAGGCAGAAATTATACCGATTTAGTGTCTAGAAAGTGACAAAGTTCTGTTGAATGATGAGGGATGGGGGAGACAGAAGTGTTGTCTCTTCAGTGTCTAGAGAGGGACTGAGCTCTGTTCAAAGTTGATGGAAAGGGGAGACAGTATTGATGTTTCTTCAGTGTCTAGAGAATGACTGAGCTCAGTTGAAACAAGTTGGAATGGGAAGGAAGAAGTTATGTCTCTTCAGTGTCTAGAGAGTGACGTTACTCTGTTGAAAATTTAGGGAAAAGGGGAGGCGGAATTGATGCTTCTTCAGTGTCTAGAAAGTGACTTAGCTCTGTTGAAAGGTGAGGGAAAGGGGAGGCAGAATTCATTTCTGTTCGGTGTCTGGAGAGTAAGTGAGCTGTGTTGATGGGTGAGGGAAAGGGGAGGCAGAAGTGATGTCTCTTTAGTGTCTAGAAACGGACTGTGCTCTGTTGAAACTTGTGGGAAAGAGGAGGCAGAAGTTATGTCCCTTCATTTTCAAGAGTGACTGAGTTTTGTTGAAAGGTGAGGGAAATAGAAGGCAGACATCACGTCTCTTCAGTGTCTAGAGAGTTGAGCTCTGTTGAAAGGTCTGGGAAAGGGGGCACAATTGATATCTCTTCAGTGTCTAGTGAGTGACTGAGCTTTGTTGATGGGTGAGGGAAAGGGGAGGCAGAGGTGATGTCTCTTCGGTGTAGAGAGTGACTGATCACTGTTGTGAGGTAAATTAAAATGGAAGCTGGCGTTATGTCTCTTCAGTGTCTAGAGAGGGACTGAGCTCTGTTGAATCGTGTGGGAAAGAGGAGGCAGAAGTTATGTCCCTTCAGTTTCTAGAGTGACTGATATCTGTTGAAAGGTGAGTGAAAGAGAAGGCCGAAGAGATGTATCTTCAGTGACTAGAGTGTGACTGTGCTCTGTTGAATGATGAGGGAAAGGGGGTAGAAGAGATTTCTCTTCAGTGTCTGGAGTGACGGAGTTCTGTTGAAAAGTGTGTGAAGGCAGGAGGCAGAAATAATGTCTCTCTTTAGAGTTTAGAGATCGACTGAGCTCTGATAAAGGGTTGAGGGAGAGAGGAGGCAGAAGTTGATGTCTCTTCTGTGTCTACATAGTGACTTAGTTATGTTGAGAAGTTAGGGGAAAAGGGGGGGGGGGCAGAAGTGATGTCTCTTCAGTGTCTAGAGACGGACTGATCTCTGTTGATACTTGTGGGAAAGGGGAGGCAGAAGTGATGTCTCTTCAGTGTCTCGAAAGTGACTGAGCTCTGTTGATTGGTGAGGGAACGTGGCGGTAGATGAGATATCTCTACAGTGTGTTCAGAGTGATTGGGCTCTGTTGAATGGTGGGGGTGGATGATGAGCTGTGTGTCAGTTGAGTGGAGGTGTTGTCTCTCTGCAGGTCGAGGAGCATCTGAAGATTGTTCGATGATCGCCAAATGTCTGTTGTGAAGAGGGGGAATGGTGTGACGGGAGGTAATTAACAATTGTAGAATTGAATATTTGATAATGAAAATTACCAATATAATTTAATTACATTTTAAAACTACTGATACTAATTGCACAGTTATTGTAATTATTACACTGAAAATATTTTTTGTGGCGGCCACAAATTCATTTTGTTGATATTCACCCTGCCAAATTTTTTGTGGCGTACAGAAATATTTTGTTGCTGCCACAAAATGAGTTTCTAGTGACCACTAATCTTTTGCGGCCACTAGAAACTTATTTTGTGTTAGCTATAAATTTTGTTTATGTACACTACGAAAAATTTGGCAGTATGAATACCAACAATATATTTTTGTGGCCGCCACAAAATATTTTTTCCAGTGTTCAATCAATAAATAAGCAAAACGAGAGAGTAATTGAGCAAGTACTAATACTAATTGCACTGTTATTACAATTACCAATTGCACAAGTACCGATACTCTAACTGCGTGTCCGTTCGCCACTGCACTTGACTGCAGACTGAACTAAGATTGTATTTGTCATCTATTATAAACCCCGCGAGCCTGCGCTCCGTCAGCCGTGCGCCGCTCAGCTATCCCGTGCAGGCCTACACCTGACCGAGCAACGGTCCTTAGGCTAAGGCCTACTCGCAGGAGACTACACAGCACGCGCAAGTATCCAGACTATTGTAGTGTAAACATAGGGCATTAGTGTGTACCGAGAGATGATATATATAAAATAAAAATATATATTGAAGTGATCATTTGGGAGGTGCAAAAGCACCCGTCTTACAAGAAACAAGGAATATAAAACCAGATATAATAAGAGTGATTCTTGAATGTCGGTATCTGCGGCCTTTGGTGGGAGAAACGTGGAGCGGGTTGGATGCAGAAAAGTCCATATGAGTTTCAAGTACTAGTAGTACAAACTTTAATACTGTAGCATTTATTCGTAAATAATAAGCCATATCATATTCACCATCTACAACAAAAACACCTTCTCCTTCGCCTATATCTCTACTTCTATCAGCAATCTTGATCCTTCGTTAGGGAAACTTACCTCTAGCTTCTACCAATCAAATCATGGAATCATCTCCCATTAAAACTTGGCACAATCAATCATAACTTAATGTCACTGCGAATTTTTCTTCTGCACTAACACATGCCATCATTGCTGTCTTGTTATTTTATATCACGTCCTTGACAATAGACAATAGCATCTAACATGAGCTGATGGACATCCTGAACTATTCGTAAAACTTCTCTGGATTTTCTTTCAGTTTCTTATCCAGAAGCACAAGCTTTTCCTTTGTTGGCCTTTCACTCCATTTGGGATGGACCCAGTATTTTGGCTGCTGTCGACTATGACGCCGCCTATGAATAATAACAAACGCTGCATATAATACAACAACTGTAGTTTACTGGTGTTCTGTTTATAATTAACGAGCCACAAATCGATGATGTTACGAGTACACACTACAAGGCGCACATTGTCGAAAATCCTCGCAGCGCGAAAACACACACGTGTGGCCTTAGCCTAATGCATCAACTACTTTAACTATACAACCATTAAAAATATCATTTTATTATATGAAGTGACGTGAAAAATCTCCCACCATTTCAGTAAAGCATTATTTATAGTAAGTTAATGTTATATTTCCTCTTATAATATTAAAAGAACATTTCCCAATTTGTGGTTAGAAAATCCTCGTATCAGAAAACCAAGTCTCTTCATTTAATATATTATTATTATTTGAAAAAAGACTGTTCCTTCGTGCACTCCCACTTTGAGTTTATCTCGGGAGGGCGCTAGGAGTTTGAGATCTGGCTACGATACTGACAATTTCACTCAGGGCTTGCGAAGTGGGTAATACAGCAAAAATTCAAGGGGGGTATTCACTACATTAGATCGTGATAGTATATAAAGGGGGAATAATTTAAAAAATAAAAAATTCCCAGTTTAAGTTTGAAGGAGTCAAGTACCTACGAATCAACACATCATCTGCTGCCACCCCCCCCCCCCTGAAAAACCACCATGAAATTCCCTCGCACCAACTACTTACATTTTACAACTAGTGTTTCACAAATATTGTAAAAATACATATTAGTAATAAAAGTGTGTTAATGTTTGCCATGCTTAATCTTGTAATCCCTGTTTCCCACACTTGGTCTGAATCCCTGCGACATACCTCACACACCAACATCGATACCTCTTGTCACCAACTGCTTGTACTAGCAAGGCTGCGGAGATAGAAAATATGTCTTTCTTACCTGCTCATCTCACCCGAACGACTTTCCCATAGGGAAGGGTTGGTTTTAAGGGGGGGGGGGGGGGGGGGGGGGTCGGCACACCACCAGCCAGCTCCGAGCTCATAAGCTGCTCCCCTGAAATGAATACTTCGGTGAGTGTCGTGAGGGGCGCCACCAACCAAGAATCTCTCTTTTTCTCTCTCCCTATCTTTCTTATTCCACTGTCTGCTCGGCTTCTCTGGGGAGTCGGGTTTCCGCAAACATGATGTTAAACATTCTCTCTAGCCAACTATGTTGTTCATTAAAAACAACTGGAATTGATACCTACCATAATTTCCTCGTCTATAATTGTTTTAAGCATACTTGCACATAGATATGCCTTCCTTTATTTCTCATTCTACAATTCAGATTTTTGTCACTTTTCTTATATTTTATGAAACATTGTATTAAGATAGGACTAACAATAATTTTACATGCAAGTCATCAGTAATTGTTTCTACTTACACATTAAAATTTAAATATGTGCCTCCCAAAAAAAATTAATAAATTAGATCAATATATTTAAGAGGAAAGCAATACATATATTATAGTAAAGAGTCAGGCAGAATTGTTGGAACCCACAATCACAACTATCTTACTATCGTTTTTTACGCTTCGGTACAGTGTTGTGTAAATTCTATTGATTTCAATCAACTCAAATTTTTATTTGCTTTGAAGCACTGTACACTTATAGCCAAATTCACTAACGATCTAATGTGTCTTATATTCAGTGAAACTTTATTTTCAAACAACTTGATTTTAGTTATAATACTTAAAATTTCCATTGGACTTCAAAATCAAAACCGATTCCCAACACAGTATTTCCACTATGAATAACTACTTATAAGTAGTATTGATGTATCGGTTTGAGACTCCTCAAAGTTGCTTAAATTTTATCGTATAGAAAGTAACTCAGCACTGTGCAACACATGCACCTCTACAAACTATTACCTTCAACCCGTCACACCAAGGTTGCTAGCGAACCGTGCGACAACAGAAAAGCAGGTTGCAATCCAAAACCCTCATCCGACTTCATCTCTGGAAGAGAAAACAGCTCTCTTCATTATTCTGGAGACAGGTTAGATTGTGATTATTCAAACCTACGACATACAGCTCCGCACATACGATAAAACCAATAAAGTTTCCTATCACATATTTAATTTAGGTATGTTGATATACATTTAAGGAAAAACTGTTTCTAAAATCATATTTACTACAAATAACACTTAACACGAAGCTCATTATATTTACTACAAATAACACTTAACACGAAGCTCATTATATTTACTACAAATAACACTTAACACGAAGCTCATTATATTTACTACAAATAACACTTAACACGAAGCTCATTATATTTACTACAAATAACACTTAACACGAAGCTCATTATATTTACTACAAATAACACTTAACACGAAGCTCATTATATTTACTACAAATAACACTTAACACGAAGCTCATTATATTTACTACAAATAACACTTAACACGAAGCTCATTATATTTACTACAAATAACACTTAACACGAAGCTCATTATATTTATTCAAACCATGATTTCCCGAATTGCTTGATTTACAATTAGAAAATTATTGTTTTATGCAAAAAATAAATGTTTTTGATGTAACCATCTTATTTACTACATTCATCAAACAGGATTTGTTGATTCCAGGAAAACGGAATCCCATAATCAAGGAAAGTATAAAACTGTTGCTCCAAATGAAATAAAAGACTCACCCATTACATACATTATTTCCGTTATGCTTGAGTTATGATAAGCTATTGCCGAAATTAATATAGAGTAATTAAAGTGCTGTTTACATAAATTTGTCTTCATATATCTAATTCCATAAACAACCAAATTATGTTAAGCTTTTATTTTAAAAAAATACATAAACATTTGCAATACATGATATCCCAAAAATCATGAAAATATTCTAAGTCATACACTAATACTTATTAACCCATTCTTGTTTAAATTTGTTATCTACCACCCAAAAAATCATATTCCATTCTAACATTATTTACTCTAACCATTCCAATTTTATTTTTTTATTTTTTTTTAAGAACTTATAATCATGCAGAGCAGACTGTAAGCACAATCCAGTCCAACATTACCTTTGTGTATCCACCTAAACAATAGAAAGTACTTTTATATATCCTATCACACCTCAAACAAAACTTTTTTGTAAACAACACAAACATATTTATTACATTCTTTAAAACAAATATATAAGATTTACATATAACTCACAATTATATACAGAAATCATGAAAAACGATCACTACTTCAATAGAGTACATTTATATTTTACAATATTTTTAACTAATATAAACTCTTTTGTAAATTACAGCTGACACACTCATCCTTCCTTAAACAATTACCCCTCATGTAACGATACATCGAATAGAAATTATCTTCACACAAATTCTGAGAATACCGTCAAATCTTCGAACCCAACACCATCTTCGCAGGTGAACAAGAATTTTTTTCAAATTGTAGGCCTATATGAATACTAAACACATCAACACACACATACACACACACACACACACTCACACACACTGTCATATTTCGCAAGAATATTTATTTCTATAAGTTTTTCCCAAACAAATACTTTTTCTTTGGCTTCCCAAATTGCGAAAGCAAAATTTCCGCTTGCATATGTTCACTGATGACAACTTTCTTGTTTTTTTATTTAAAAGTAGGTGAGTACAAACAATTCGAATCATTAGGTGTTCTTAAGGAAAATGTGGAAATAATCTCATGTTTTTCTAGGTGCATTAACATTTCAAGCATCATTGTAGAAGGTTAATAAACTTGCTGAAACATTATCATTCATTAGAACATAAATTCCTCACATCGAGAAACCCCCTTCCTAGATTAAACATCACTTTTGTTCCGATTTCATTCTTATTGTATAGTTTATCCTTACTAACGCATATTAATTTCCATCATAACAGCCTAAGATGTTATCTCTACTATCCCAAATACTAATGATTCGTTTAGGAAACACGAATAGGTTGTATGTTATTCATTTAAAAATAAAATAAAATTCCTATTTCCAATTATTACATTTAAACATACACACAAAAACACTCACACACAGAATTTAATAACTACTTAAACTTTTATACATTTCGTGAAGTACGTAACATACAGTAACAAAATTACATATATGAAAATCATTCCCCTGAAAATTAACTTACATTAGGATGTTTCACGTAAGTTTAAAAATATATATCTGTGTGAAACCTTTAAAAAAATATTTTCATGTCCAAATTTAAATACAAGAAATAATCAATGTTTATATCTTACTCGTCTATTATGCACAGACAAGTACTATATTTACTCCATTATTCGGAAGGATGTGGATTCTATTTATAAATAGAACATTCAGATTTATTTTCCCCTGCCGGCTTTCCGAAATGACTCCAGGAGAATGTCGAAATATTTACGTACGACACACCACATTTCCTTAGCAATACCATTCCCCTACTCACAGAGGGTTATGATAGGATGTTCATCCTACATCATTCCCCTACTCACAGAGGGTTATGATAGGATGTTCATCCTACATCATTCCCCTACTCACAGAGGGTTATGATAGGATGTTCATCCTACATCATTCCCCTACTCACAGAGGGTTATGATAGGATGTTCATCCTACATCATTCACCTACTCACAGAGGGTTATGATAGGATGTTCATCATACATCATTCCCCTACTCACAGAGGGTTATGATAGGATGTTCATCCTACATAATTCACCTATTTTCTTAATAATAATCATTATCAAAACGCGAACTGAACATACCTACCCTCCTCGCAAACATTTTGCATTCCTAGCATACATTTTTCTCACTCCTAAAAACTATTTACCACAAAAAACAAACGTTTTACCCTAAATCTAGCAACTATTTTACCCTAAATCTAACAACTATTTTACCCTAAATCTAACAACTATTTTACCCTAAATCTAACAACTATTTTACCCAACTAGCAAATGTTTCTTGTTATTTTTTTTGGAATGATCATATTATGTTACAGAATTGAATTTTTAACTTTTCATTCCGATACAAACATTTTCATTCCGATACAAATTTTAAAACATATAGAAACTAGAAAATTTAAACTTTCATTCCAATACAAACTTTTCATTTCTATATAAATTGTTATCAAATGCAATGTTTAACCTTTCATTCCGACACATACTGCATGAAAAGTAATCCTGCGAAGCGGGAGAGAGGTTCGCTTGTGGAGAGTGTTAGCAAGCGCACACACACACACACACACACACGCACACACACACGCACCTAAATAAACTATATTTCTGATAAATTATTTAAGCGCTTACAGAAATGAACCACCCATATGCCATACTAGCAAACCATACAAGCAAACGTTATCATAAAACAATTTCGAAATACATTATCGAAAACAGCAACAAAGCATTTCTACAAAATAACACAATCTATCTTAACAGCCTAGAAAGTGACAGTACATGTACATAGTTTATAATATTTCTTTAAATGATACTCTCTAATTAGATGCTCTATCTCGCATTTGAGGAGTAATGATAGCTCAAGAACAAAACTAGAGACAATTAGAGTATCAATCTGTTTAGTAAATGGGAATTTAAAATTAATACTAAAATATATACCGCTCTCACAAAAATTACAAACAGATCCTTATTTTACTTAATCACATAATATGTCATCTATAAGTTACCATGAAAACTACATATGTTGTCAATGTTTATCCTTAATCGGTGAGCAAGTGCATAGAAACATTTCTGAATATTTTATAATTTCCCTTGAAACTAATAATCTGAGTAAACTAAGAACAAGGCTATGCATCAGTATATAAAATCGCATCATTATCATAACTTAAACACATTATGTAATTTTTATTAACCATTTTTAAATAATATATAAATTTTTTTTAAAATCCTGTTAAGACAAATTTTCATTTGCTAACAAAAGGTCCCTATCACCATAGTATTAATTAAATATGTAGACCAGTATTCCCTTCAACACAATAATACTTAATAACACATCATTAAACTATATACACCGAACATCCAATTACCCATCGAAATTTTTTTTTAACTAACTCATAATATACTATGTCATATCATACTCGCTGCTAAAAAACATGTCAAATAGATATTTCTACATATTCTTACAGCCAAAATATCCTAGCTTGTATTACCCCCAAAATAACTATACACTACCAACAATTCATTCCATTAAATCATATCGAATATACCAAACACTTCCCTTCATACCATCCGTGACAACAGTGCAATCATATAAGATCCCTATAAAATATTCCAGCGACTTACTCTAACAAGACATCGTGCATTAACAAACACACAGTCAAGTCATACCATCACCCACACGCTATATCCTCTACAGCGATCCAACCTTAACGAATTCTCATCTCAATAGGTTATAACGCTAAACCAGCAAAACAAGGGTTCAATCAGAAAACATTATATCCATCAATACTCCTACACCATATCGGCTCACACAACTCATTTGCAACAAAACATACCACTTATTTGCAAAACCAGTGTTTTTGTCTTGTAATGTTTCGATACTCGAATAAGTTGTGCATTAAGAAATAATCTCAGTACTAGATTCCACATCATCAGACATACATACTTCATTTTCAAACAAATACGTTCTCATATACCCTAACAACTTTCAAAGCGATTGCTACTGTGCGTGTATAACAGTTGAGATTTTACTGAAGTTATGCAATTATCTCTATATACATATTCAAAATAACCACAAATAAGTAAGAGGAAAGACATTTTATTTTCTTTACTTTATATCAAACCTTTCGCATTAATTCATTATTTAATTAATAGTTTCCTTCCTTTATTCACAGATTACTCTTTACTTGAAAATAATTTCATAAATTATTATCGTGATGTATTTCTTTCCTAATTATCATTCATGTATATTCACAATTAAAAGGTTTTTTATACTCGTAGTTTAGATTTATTTTGTGTACAGTAAGCCATTTCCTACAACAATAAGAAAAAAATTGTATAGTTGATGATAAAATGTATACTATCTTCAATACACCTTTAACTCAGATTAGAGTTAAACGTTTCTCCCGATCAGTTTAATATAAGGAGGGAATGAATAAAACCAATATTTTTGCATACACTTTAACTTTATTTCACACACTTGTCAAAATTTACATATGTTTAGTTACATATACTCAAACATATTCTCCATTCAACAAAATAGTATGACTTACTCAGGAGAGTTGTATATGGAAAGACTTGAGCACAGTGCACGTAGAGGTGATGAGTGAATAGGCGAGTGGCTGAGAGTAGTCCTTACAGTTCACGTGTTCCTAGGCCGCAGACACGAAATAGCTGCAAGCAGGAGGAACCATTTATTTGTATTTCAAAATAACATAAATATACATTTTGAAAAATGTACCTACCCCGTGTTTGCTGACGTTTACCAGCAAGCACTGAATGTTTGATACTCAACACCAGAAGGAGTGTATGCGCTACCACAATGCACTCCTCTCCTAGCGCAGACGTGATACTAGCCGTTTAGCCAACTGTTTGCTGACGTTTACAGCAAGCACTGAATGTTTGATACCAACACCAAAGCAGTGTATGCCGCTACCACAATGCACTCCTCTCCCAGGCGCAGACGTGATACTAGGCCGTGTTACCAACGTTTGCTGACGTTTACCAGCAAGCACTGAATGTTTGATACTCAACACCAGAAGCAGTGTATGCCGCTACCACATGCACTCCTCTCCCAGGCGCAGACGTGATACTAGGCCGGTGTTAGCCAACTGTTTGCTGACGTTTACCAGCAAGCACTGAATGTTTGATACTCAACACCAGAAGGAGTGTATGCCCCTACCACAATGCACTCCTCTCCCAGGCGCAGACGTGATCCTAGGCCGGTGTTAGCCAACTGTTTGCTGACGTTTACCAGCAAGCACTGAATGTTTGATACTCAACACCAGAAGCAGTGTATGCCGCTACCACAATGCACTCCTCTCCCAGGCGCAGACGTGATACTAGGCCGGTGTTAGCCAACTGTTTGCTGACGTTTACCAGCAAGCACTGAATGTTTGATACTCAACACCAAAGATGTATGCCCTACCACAAGCACTCCTCCCAGCGCAGACTGATCTAGCCGGTGTTAGCCAACTGTTTGCTGACGTTTACCAGCAGCACTGAATTTTGATACTCAACACCAAACATGTATGCCGCTACACAATGCACTCCTCTCCCAGGCAGACGTGATACTAGGCCGGTGTTAGCAACTGTTTGCTGACGTTACCAGCAAGCACTGATGTTGATACTCAACACCAGAAGCAGTGTATGCGCTACCACAATGCACTCCTCTCCCAGCGCAGACGTGATACTAGCCGGTGTTAGCCAACTGTTTGCTGACGTTTACCAGCAAGCACTGAATGTTTGATACTCAACACCAGAAGCAGTGTATGCCGCTACACAATGACTCCTCTCCCAGGCGCAGACGTGATACTAGGCCGTGTTAGCCAACTGTTTGCTGACGTTACCAGCAAGCACTGAATGTTTGATACTCAACACCAGAAGCAGTGTATGCCGCTACACAATGCACTCTCTCCAGGCGCAGACGTGATACTAGCCGGTGTTAGCCAACTGTTTGCTGACGTTTACAGCAAGCACTGATGTTTGATACTCACACCAAAGAGTACCTACCATGAATCCCCCCAGGCAGTATCTAGCGTTACCACTTTTATTACGACGTGTTTTACCAAAAAAAAAAAAAAAAAAAAAAAAAAAAAAAAAAAAAAAAAAAAAAAAAAAAAAAAAAAAAAAAAAAAAAAAAAAAAAAAAAAAAAAAAAAAAAAAAAAAAAAAAAAAAAAAAAAAAAAAAAAAAAAAAAAAAAAAAAAAAAAAAAAAAACAAACACCAGAAGCAGTGTATGCCGCTACACAATGCATCCTCTCCCAGCGCAGACGTGATCTAGGCGTGTTAGCCAATGTTTGCGACGTTACCAGCAAGCACTGAATGTTTGATACTCACACCAGAAACACCAGAAGCAGTGTATGCCGCTACCACAATGCACTCCTCTCCAGGCGCAGACGTGATACTAGGCCGGTGTTAGCCAACTGTTTGCTGACGTTTACCACAAGCACTGAATGTTTGATACTCAACACCAGAAGCATGTATGCCGCTACCACAATGCACTCCTCTCCCAGGCGCAGACGTGATACTAGGCCGGTGTTAGCCAACTGTTTGCTGACGTTACCAGCAAGCACTGAATGTTTGATACTCAACACCAGAAGCAGTGTATGCCGCTACCACAATGCACTCCTCTCCCAGGCGCAGACGTGATACTAGGCCGGTGTTAGCCAACTGTTTGCTGACGTTTACCACAAGCACTGAATGTTTGATACTCAACACCAAAGCAGTGTATGCCGCTACCACAATGCACTCCTCTCCCAGGCGCAGACGTGATACTAGGCCGGTGTTAGCCAACTGTTTGCTGACGTTTACCAGCAAGCACTGAATGTTTGATACTCAACACCAGAAGCAGTGTATGCCGCTACCACAATGCACTCCTCTCCCAGGCGCAGACGTGATACTAGGCCGGTGTTAGCCAACTGTTTGCTGACGTTTACCAGCAAGCACTGAATGTTTGATACTCAACACCAGAAGCAGTGTATGCCGCTACCACAATGCACTCCTCTCCCAGGCGCAGACGTGATACTAGGCCGGTGTTAGCCAACTGTTTGCTGACGTTTACCAGCAAGCACTGAATGTTTGATACTCAACACCAGAAGCAGTGTATGCCGCTACCACAATGCACTCCTCTCCCAGGCGCAGACGTGATACTAGGCCGGTGTTAGCCAACTGTTTGCTGACGTTTACCAGCAAGCACTGAATGTTTGATACTCAACACCAGAAGCAGTGTATGCCGCTACCACAATGCACTCCTCTCCCAGGCGCAGACTGATCCTAGGCCGGTGTTAGCCAACTTTTGCTGACGTTTACCAGCAAGCACTGAATGTTTGATACTCAACACCAGAAGCAGTGTATGCCGCTACCACAATGCACTCCTCTCCCAGGCGCAGACGTGATACTAGGCCGGTGTTAGCCAACTGTTGCTGACGTTTACCAGCAAGCACTGAATGTTTGATACTCAACACCAGAAGCAGTGTATGCCGCTACCACAATGCACTCCTCTCCCAGGCGCAGACGTGATACTAGGCCGGTGTTAGCCAACTGTTTGCTGACGTTTACCAGCAAGCACTGAATGTTTGATACTCAACACCAGAAGCAGTGTATGCCGCTACCACAATGCACTCCTCTCCCAGGCGCAGACGTGATACTAGGCCGGTGTTAGCCAACTGTTTGCTGACGTTTACCAGCAAGCACTGAATGTTTGATACTCAACACCAGAAGCAGTGTATGCCCTACCACAATGCACTCCTCTCCCAGGCGCAGACGTGATACTAGGCCGGTGTTAGCCAACTGTTTGCTGACGTTTACCAGCAAGCACTGAATGTTTGATACTCAACACCAGAAGGATGTATGCCGCTACCACAATGCACTCCTCTCCCAGGCGCAGACGTGATCCTAGGCCGGTGTTAGCCAACTGTTTGCTGACGTTTACCAGCAAGCACTGAATGTTTGATACTCAACACCAGAAGGAGTGTATGCCCCTACCACAATGCACTCCTCTCCCAGGCGCAGACGTGATCCTAGGCCGGTGTTAGCCAACTGTTTGCTGACGTTTACCAGCAAGCACTGAATGTTTGATACTCAACACCAGAAGCAGTGTATGCCGCTACCACAATGCACTCCTCTCCCAGGCGCAGACGTGATCCTAGGCCGGTGTTAGCCAACTGTTTGCTGACGTTTACCAGCAAGCACTGAATGTTTGATACTCAACACCAGAAGCAGTGTATGCCGCTACCACAATGCACTCCTCTCCCAGGCGCAGACGTGATACTAGGCCGGTGTTAGCCAACTGTTTGCTGACGTTTACCAGCAAGCACTGAATGTTTGATACTCAACACCAGAAGGAGTGTATGCCCCTACCACAATGCACTCCTCTCCCAGGCGCAGACGTGATCCTAGGCCGGTGTTAGCCAACTGTTTGCTGACGTTTACCAGCAAGCACTGAATGTTTGATACTCAACACCAGAAGCAGTGTATGCCGCTACCACAATGCACTCCTCTCCCAGGCGCAGACGTGATACTAGGCCGCTGTTAGCCAACTGTTTGCTGACGTTTACCAGCAAGCACTGAATGTTTGATACTCAACACCAGAAGCAGTGTATGCCGCTACCACAATGCACTCCTCTCCCAGGCGCAGACGTGATACTAGGCCGGTGTTAGCCAACTGTTCGTTGCGCACCACATCAGCGTTATTG
Source organism: Dryococelus australis (assembly GCA_029891345.1). Lineage (NCBI taxonomy): Eukaryota > Metazoa > Arthropoda > Insecta > Phasmatodea > Phasmatidae > Dryococelus > Dryococelus australis. The sequence goes on along the minus strand of CM057005.1, from coordinate 850,712 downwards.
GCTAGTCTCGAATATTTAAGCACTTTTGAAATCAAACTTTGAAAAATATCACTGCTTCTGCATGCATATATTTTAAATTCTAAATAGACTTTCATGCGCCCAATACAGTTTATAACGACGGTGAGAAAGTTGTTCTACATCTTAATGCTAAAATAAAAGTTTTACACAAACTTTGTGAAAACTGAAATAATTTACTTCCCTGGGTATATTTTTAATGCAAATAACTGAATAAATTAGCAAAATGTTATAATGATTACTTTAATTAATAATTTTATATGTTCATATGACAGACGCATGAATAAAATGTGCAGTGCGATGGCAAATATATTTTCACATACAGTGGAAGTGAACACAATGTGAAACCCAGCAAATCTTAAGGAGGACTTTTAAAAGTAGTCCGTTTACAGGGAACACAATGTAAAACCCAGCAAATCTTAAGGAGGACTTTTAAAAGTAGTCCTTTTACAGGGAACACAATGTGAAACCCAGCAAATCTTAAGCAGTACTTTTAAAAGTAGTCCGTTTACAGGGAACACAATGTAAAATCCAGCAAATCTTAAGCAGGACTTTTAAAAGTAGTCCTTTTACAGAGAACACAATGTGAAACCCAGCAAATCTTAAGCAGGACTTTTAAAAGTAGTCCGTTTACAGGGAACACAATGTGAAACCCAGCAAATCTTAAGGAGGACTTTTAAAAGTAGTCCGTTTACAGGGAACACAATGTGAAACCCAGCAAATCTTAAGCAGGACTTTTAAAAGTAGTCCGTTTACAGGGAACACAATGTAAAACCCAGCAAATCTTAAGCAGGACTTTTAAAAGTAGTCCGTTTACAGGGAACACAATGTGAAACCCAGCAAATCTTAAGGAGGACTTTTAAAAGTAGTCCGTTTACAGGGAACACAATGTAAAACCCAGCAAATCTTAAGGAGGACTTTTAAAAGTAGTCCGTTTACAGGGAACACAATGTAAAACCCAGCAAATCTTAAGCAGGACTTTTAAAAGTAGTCCGTTTACAGGGAACACAATGTGAAACCCAGCAAATCTTAAGGAGGAGTTTTAAAAGTGGTCCGTTTACAGGGAACACAATGTGAAACCCAGCAAATCTTAAGGAGGACTTTTAAAAGTAGTCCGTTTACAGGGAACACACTGTGAAACCCAGCAAATCTTAAGCAGGACTTTTAAAAGTAGTCCGTTTACAGGGAACACAATGTGAAACCCAGCAAATCTTAAGGAGGACTTTTAAAAGTAGTCCGTTTACAGGGAACACAATGTGAAACCCAGCAAATCTTAAGGAGGACTTTTAAAAGTAGTCCGTTTACAGGGAACACAATGTGAAACCCAGCAAATCTTAAGGAGGACTTTTAAAAGTAGTCCGTTTACAGGGAACACAATGTGAAACCCAGCAAATCTTAAGGAGGTCTTTTAAAAGTAGTCCGTTTACAGGGAACACAATGTGAAACCCAGCAAATCTTAAGCAGGACTTTTAAAAGTAGTCCTTTTACAGGGAACAGCCACTAACGTATCCTCTGCGTTGCGCCTAAAAGGAGAAAATCCTTTGACGGCATATGTTCGCTCTGAAGGGCTACAAGGTTCCCTCATCCTTACTTCCTTACTACTATATAAATGCGAAAATGTGGTTGTTTGTTTATTGTTTCTTTGTTTGTTTCTCCTTTCATGTCGAAATGGACAAACGGATCGACGTGATTATTTGCAGAGTTATATTTGGAGGTCCGGAGAGTGACAAAAGCTAATTTTTATCCCGAGAAAAAATCTCAAACGGTTCCAAAATGTGATTATTAGGGATTCACATAGGAACTGGATTAAACTTTTCTAAGGATTACTACATAAAAGGCACCGTCAAATCTCCATTCTTTTTTGTCTATGGACTGTCTTGCATTCGTTCCCAAGAACCGCAGTGGCTCAGTGGGTAGAGAACATGAGAGTTGTGCCGCAGTAGCTCAGTAGGTAGAAAACCAAATAGTAGAGCCGCAGTAGCTCAGTGGATAGAGAACCAAATAGTAGGGCTGCAGTAGCTTAGTGGGAAGAGAACCCTATAGGAGTTGCAGTTGCTCAATGGGTAGAGAAAGTGATAGCGGTGCCGCAGAAGCTCTGTGGGTAGAGAACCAGATAGTGAGGTGGCAGTATATCATTGTGTAGAGAACCAAATAGAGGGGCTGCAGTAGAGCTATGTAGAGAACCATATAGAAGAAGTTAAAGTGGCTCAATGGATGGAGAATCAAAAAGTGAGGCCGCAGTAGCACAGTGGGTAGAGAACCCTATAGAGGGATATGCAGTAGATCAATTGGTAGATAACCAAATAGTAGGGCCGGCTTTACCAAAGTGGATATAGAACCACAAAGTGAAACCGCAGTATCTCAGTGGGTAGAGAAACTTATAGTGGCGCCGCAGTAGCTCAGTGGGTAAAGAAGCAAATAGTGACGCCGCAGTACATCAGTGGGTAGAGAAACCAAAAATTGGGGCAGCAGTATCTATGTTGGTAGAGAACCAAATAGTGGGGCCACAGTAGCTTAGTGGGTAGAGAACCTGATAGTGGTGCCGCTGTAAATACATGGGTAAAGAACCAAATAATGAGGCCGCAGAAGATTAGTGGGTAGAGAAACCTATAGAATGATTCAAAGTAGCTCAATAGGAAGAGAATCAAATAGTGAGGCCGAAGTAGCTGAGTGGGTAGAGAACCCTATAGAAGGAGTTGCAGTAGCTTAATGGGCAGAGAACGAAATATTATGGCCGCAGTAGCATAGTGGGTAGAGAACCCTATAGAGGGATATGCAGTAGATCAATTGGTAGATAACCAAATAGTAGGGCCGGCGTTACCAAAGTGGATAGAGAACCACAAAGTGAGACCGCAGTATCTCAGTGGGTAGAGAAACTTATAGTGGCGCCGCAGTAGCTCAGTGGGTAAAGAAGCAAATAGTGACGCCGCAGTACATCAGTGGGTAGAGAAACCAAAAATTGGGGCAGCAGTATCTATGTTGGTAGAGAACCAAATAGTGGGGCCACAGTAGCTTAGTGGGTAGAGAACCTGATAGTGGTGCCGCTGAAAATACATGGGTAAAGAACCAAATAATGAGGCCGCAGAAGATTAGTGGGTAGAGAAACCTATAGAATGGTTCAAAGTAGCTCAATTGGAAGAGAATCAAATAGTGAGGCCGAAGTAGCTGAGTGTGTAGAGAACCCTATAGAAGGAGTTGCAGTAGCTTAATGGGCAGAGAACCAAATATTATGGCCGCAGTAGCTTAGTGGGTGGAGAATACTATAGAAGGAGTTGCAGTAGCTCAATGGGTAGAGAACCAAATATTAAGGCCTCAGTAGCTTAGTGGGTGGAGAATACTATAGAAGGAGTTGCAGTAGCTCAATGGGTAGAGAATCAATTATTATGGCCGAAATAGCTTATTGGGTAAAGAACCTTATAGAAAGAGTTATAGTAGCTCAATTGGAAGAGAATCAAATAGTGAGGCCGAATTTGCTTAGTGGGTAGAGAACCCTTCAGAAGGAGTTACAGTAGCTCAATGGGTAGAGATAAAATATTATCGCCGCAGTAGCTTAGTGGGTAGAGAATCTAATAGTCGGGCTGCAGTAGCTCAATGGGTAGAGAACCAAAAAGTGGGGCTGCAATTACTGTAGATAAGGAACTAAAAAATGTGGGTGCTGTAGCTAAGTGGGTAGAGCACCAAATATCGAGGCCGCAGTAGCTTAGTGGGTAAAGAACACTATAGAAGGAGTTGCTGCATCTCAGTGAGTAGAGAACCAAATAGTCGGGCCGCAGTTGGTCAGTGGATAGGGAACGAAATAGTGGACTTCAGTAGCTCATTGGGTAGAGAACCTTATAGTTGGGTCGCAGTAGAAAAGAGGACAGAGACCCAAATAGTGGTGCTGCAGTAGATTAGTTGGTAGACAACCAAATAGTGAGGTCGCAGTGGGGTAGTGGGTAGATAATCCTATAGAAGGAGTTGCAGTTATTCAAAGGATAAAGACCCAAATAGTGGAACTGCAGTAGCTCAGTTGGTAGTTAACTAAATAGTATTACCGCAGTAGCTCAGTGGATAGAGAACTAAATAGTGGGGCTTCAGTAGCGCAGTGGGTAGAGAACAAATTAGTGGGCCCGGTGTGCCTCAGTGGATACAGAAACAAATACTAGGGGAACAATAGCTCACTGGGTAGGTAGCCAATTGCTAGGGCCGCTGTAGCTCATTGGCTAGTGAACCAAATAGTAGAGCCGCAGTAGCTCAGTGTATAGAGAACAAAATAGTAAGGCCGCAGATGCTCAGTGGATAGAGATACAAAAAAATTAAGGCCGCAGTAGGTCAGTGGGTAGAGAACCTTATATAAGAATTTTCAATAGCTAATTGGGAAGAGAACCAATTAGTGAGGCAGCAATAGCTAATTGGACAGAGAACATAATAGAAACGCCGCAGTATCTCAGTGGACAGAGAACCAAATAGTAATGCCGCAATAGCTTACAATGTAGAGAACCCTATATTTGCAGTAGCTCATTGGGAAGATAACAAAATAGTGAGGCCACAGTAGCTATGTGAATATAGTACCAAATAATAAGGCCGAAGTAGCTAAGTGGATTAAGAATCAAATAGTAAGGCCGCAGTATGTCAGTGGGTAGAGAACCCTATAGAAGGTGTTACAATAGCTAAGTGGGTAGAGCATCCTTTAGAAGGAGTTGCAATAGCTAAGTGGGTAGAGAACCCGATATAAGCAGTTGCTGTATTTCATTGGGAAGATAAACTAATAGTGAGGTCTTAGAAGCTCAGCGTATAGAGAGCCAAATAGTAAGGCCGCAGTAGCTAAGATTTTAGAGAACCCTATAGAAGGAGTTGCAGTAGCTCATTGGGATGATAACCGAAGAGTGAGGCCGCAGAAGCTTAGAGGGTATAGATCCTAATATTAAGGCTGCAGTAATTCAGTGGATAGAGAACCAAATATAAAGGCCAAAGTAAACAATTGGATAGAGAATCGAATAGTAAGGCCGCAGTAGCTCAGTGGTTAGAGAACCATATAGTAAGACCCCGCAGTAGCTAAGTGGAAATATAAATAAATATCAGGCCGCAGTAGCTCAGTGGATACACAACCAAATATTATGGCCGCAATAGCAAAGAGGGAAGAGAAACTTATAGAAGGAGTTGCAGTAGCTCATTGGGAAGATAACCGAATAGATTGGCCGCAGTTACTAAGTGGATAGAGAACCATATAGTAAGGCCGCAGTAACAAAGTGGGTAGATAACCAAAGTGTAGGGCCGAAGAAGCTCAGTGGATAGAAAAACATATAGTAAGGCCGCAGTAGCTCACTGGAATTATAACTAAATAGTAAGGCCGCAGTAACTAAGTGTTTAGAGAACCCTATAGATGGAGTTGCACTAGCTCATTGGGAAGATAACCAAATAGAGAGGCCGCAGTAGATAAGTGGGTAGAGAACCAAATATTGAGACCGCAGTATCTAAGTGGATAGAGAAACAAATAGTAAGGCCACACTAGCTAAGTGTGTAGAGAACCAAATAGTAAGACCACAAAATTAAGTGGGTAGAGTAACATTTAGTAAGGCCGCATTAGATCAGAGGATACAGATACAAATAAAAAGGCCGCAGTAGATAGGTGGGTAGAGAGCCCCATACAAAACGAGTTGCTTTAGTTAAGAGGGTAGAGAACATAATATAAGGAGATGCATTAGCTCATTGGGAAGATAACCAAATTGTAAAGCCGCAGTAGCTCAGTGGAATGATATCCAAATAGTAAGGCCGCAGTAGCTCAGTGGATATCGAACCAAATAATATGGCCGCAGTAGCTAAGAGGGTAGAGTTTCCTATATAAGGAGTTTGAGTAGCTCATTGGGAAGATAAACATATAGTAAGGCCGCAGTAGCTAAGTTGGTAGATAACCCTATAGAAGGAGATGCAGTAGCTCATTGGGTAGATACCCAAATATTATGGCTGCTGTAGCTAATTGGATAGAGAACCAAATAGTTATTGCGCAGTAGCCCAGTTGATAGAGAACCAAATCGAAAGGACGCAGTATCTCAGTGGGTAGAGAACTCTATATAAGGAATTGAGAGTTGGTCATTGGGAAGAAAACCAAATACTGAGGGCGCAGTAGCTAAGTGGATAGAGAACCAAATAGTAAGGCCGCTGTAGCTTAGTGGGTATAGAAACAAATAGTAAAGAAGCAGTAGCCCAGCGGATAGAGTACCAAATAGTAAGGCAGCAGTATCTCAGTGGATAGAGAACCATATAGTAAGGCCGCAGTAGCTCAGTGGGTATAGAACCAAAAAGTAAGGCCGCAGTAGCTCAGTGTGTACAGAACTCTATATAAGGAGTTGCAAGAGCTCTATGGGAATATAACCAAATAATGATGGCGCAGTATCTCAGTGTATAGAGAATCAAATATTAAGACCGTAGTAACCCAGTGGATAGAGAACCAAATAGTAAGGCCGCAGTAGCTCAGTGGGTACAGAACTCTTCATAAGGATTTGCAGCTGCGCAATGAGAATATATGCAAAGAGTGAGGCCGCAGTAGCTAAGGGGATAGAGAATATAATCTTAAGGCCGTAGTAGCTACTTTGGAAGATAACCAAATAGTGAGAACGCACAGGCTAAGTGGATAGATTACCATATAGTAAGGCAGCAGTATCTCAGTAAATAGAGAACCATATAGTAAGGCCGCAGTGGCTAAGTGGGTTGAGATCCCTATAGAAAGAGTTGCAATAGCTAAGTGGGTAGAGAACCCTATAGAAGGAGACGCATTAGCTCAATGGGTAGAGAATCTAATAGGTGCGGCTGCAGAAGCTTAGTGAGTAGAGAACCAAATAGTGAGGCTGAAGTAGCTTAGTGGATAGAGAAACAAATATTGAGGCAACTGTATCTCAGTGGGTAGACGACCCTATAGAAGGAGATGCAGCAGATCAATGTGTAGTGAACTAAATAGTAGTTCCGCAGTAGCTCAGTGGCTAGAGACTCAGATAGTTAGGCACAGTAACTTAGTGTTTGGAGAACCCTTTTGAAGGAGTTGCAGCAGCTTATTGGGTACAGAACAAAATATTAATGTAGCAGTAGTTCAGCGGATAGAGGAACCCAAAAGTGGGGCTGCAGTAGCTCAGTGGGTAGATAAACAAATATTGATGCCGAATTAGATTATTGGGTAGAGAACCCTATAGAAAGAGTTGCAGTAGCTCAATGGTAATAGAACCGAACATTAGATCCGCATTAGCTCAGAGGATTGATTACCAATTAGTGCGGCTGCAGTACCTTAGTGGATGGAGAATCAAATAGTGGGGCTGAAGTTACTTAGTGGTTAGATTATCAAACAGTAAGGCCGCAGTATCTCAGTGGTGAGAACAAATAGTGTGGATGCAGTAGTTCAATGGGTAGAGAACCAAATAGTGAGGTCGCAGTACCTCAGTGGTGAGAACTAATAGTGTGGATGCAGTAGCTAAGTGGGTAGAGAACCAAATAGTGGGGCTGGCGTATCTCAATGTATAGAGAACCAAATAATGTGGCTTCATTAGCTAAGTGGGTTGATGACCAAATATTGGGGCCGCAGTAGCTTAGTTAATAAATTACCAAATAGTGATGTTGCAGTAGCTCAGTGGTTAGATTATCAAATAGTAAGGTCTCAGTAGCTAAGTTGATAGAGATCTAAATAGTTTGGTCGCAGTAGCACAATTGGTATAGAACCTAATAGTGAGTTCGCAGTAGATCAGTGGTTAGATAACAAAATAGTGAGGCCGCAGTAGATCAGTGGATCGCTCAACCTAATAGTGAGGCTGCTGTAGATCAGTGGGTAGATATCGAAATAGTGAAGGCCGCTGTAGATCAGTAGGTAGATAATCAAATATTGAGGGTGCTGTAGATCAGTGGGTAGAGAACCAAATAGTGAGGCAGCTGTAAATCAGTGGGTAGAGAACCAAATAGTGAGGCCGCTGTATTTCAGTTGGTATAGAACCAAATAGTGAAGTTCCTGTAAATCAGTTTGTATAGAACCAAATAGTAATGCCGCTGTAGATCAGTGGGTAGAGAACCAAATATTGAGGCCTCTATTGATCAGTTGTTAGAGAAAAATATAGTGCGGCTCCAGTAGCTTAGTTGGTATACAACCAAATTTTGAGGCCGTTGTAGCATAGAATGTACAGAACCCAATAGAAGGAGTTGCAGTAGCAGAATGGCTAGAAAAAAAAATAGTGATTCCGCAGTAGTTCATTGCGGACAGAACCAAATAGTGAGGCAGCATTAGCTCATTGGGTAGAGAAGCAATGAAAAAGGAGGCAGTAGATCGGTGCGCAAATAACCAAATAGACATGCCGCAGTAGCTAAGTCACTAGAGAACACTATAGAAGTAGTTGCAATAGATCAATGAGTAGAGAATTTAAAAATAGTGCGGCCGCTGAAGCTTAGTGGTTAGAGAACTCTATAGAAGGACTTGTACAGCTCAATGGGTAGTGAGTCAAATAGTGGGGCCGCAGTAGCTTAGTGAGTAGAGAGCCTTATAGAAGGAGTTGCAGAAGCTCAAAGTGAATAGAACCAAATAGTAGGGACGCAGTATCTTAGTGGATAGATAACCAATTAGTGCGGCTGCAGTAGCTAAGTGAGTGAAGAACCAAACAGTGGGGCTTCAGCAACTTAGTGGGGTAGGAAACCAAACATTGAGGCCGCAGTACCTAAGTGGGTAGAGAACCCTATAGAAGAAGATGCATTATCTGAATGGGTAGAGAATCAAAGAATGGGAATGCTGTAGCTTAGTGGGTAGATAACAAAATAGTGAGGCCGCAGTAGGTAAGTGGGTAGAGAACACTATAGAAGGAGTTGCAATAGCTCAATGAGTAGAGAATCTAAAAATAGTGATGCCGCTGTAGCTTAGTGGGTAGAGAACCCTATAGATGGAGATGTACTATCTCAATGATTTTAGAATCAAATAGTGGGGCCGCGGTTGCCTGGTGGGTAGAGAACCTTATAGAAGGAGATGCAGAATCTCAAAAGTAATAGAACCGAACAGTAGTTCCTCAGTATCTCAGTGGAGTGATCAAGATGTGGGGATGCAGTAGCTAACTAGGTAGAGAATCAAATAGTGAGGCCGCAGTACCTCAGTGGGTAGAGAAGCAATGAGAAAGGTGTCAGTAGATCGGTGGGCTAATAACGAAATAGAGATGCCGCAGTAGCTATGTCGCTAGAGAACCCTATAGAATGAGTTGCATTATCTCAATGGGTAGATAATCAAATTGTGAGGCCGCTGTAGCATAGTGGGTAGAGAGCCCAATATAAGGAGTTGTACTAGCTCAATGTGTAGAGAATCAATTTGTGGGGCCGCAGTAGCCTAGTGAGTAGAGAGCCTTATAGAAGGAGTTGCAGAAGCTCAAAGAAAATAGAACCAAATAGTAGGGCCGCAGTGTCTTAGTGGATAGATAACCAATCAGTGCGGCTGCAATATCTAAGTGGATAGAGAACCAAATAGTGGGACTGGAGTTGTTTAGCAGGTATATAACGAAATAGTGAGGCCGTAGAAGCTTAGTGGTTATAGAATCCTATTATAATTGTTGCAGTATCACAATGGATAGATAACCAAATAGTGATGCTGCAGAATCTCAGTGGGTAGAGAACCAAATAGAAGGTCTGCAGTAGCTCAGTGAATAGAGAACCAAATAGTGATGCTGCAGAAGCTCAGTGGGTAGATAACTAAATAGTGAGGCTGCAGTAGCTTAGGTGGTATAGAACCCACTAGAACTTGTTGCAGTAGTTCAATTGTTATAGAACCATATAGTAGTGCCGCAGTAGCTCAATGAATAGAGAACAAAATAATACGGCTGCAGTAGCTAAGTGGGTAGATAACCAAATATTGAGGCCGCAGTAGCTTAGTGGGTATAGAACACTATAGAAAGAGTTGCAGTAGCTCAATGGCTAGTGAACCAAACTGTGGGGCTGTATTAGCTCAGTGGGTAAATAACCAAATAGTAAGGCAGCTGTTTTTTAGTGGGTAGCGAACCCTATAGAAGTAGTTGCTGTATAATCAAATAGTAGGGGCGCATAAGGTCAGTGTGTAGTTAACCAACGAGTAGGGCCGCAGCAGCTCAGTGGATAGAGAGCCAAATAGTGGGGCTGCAGAAGTCTAGTGGGTAGATAACCAAATAGTGATTCCGCAGTAGGATAGTAGTTTGCGAACCCTATATAAGGATTTGCAGTAGCTCACAGGGTAGCGAAACAAATAGTAGGGACGCAGTAGCTCTCAGGTTAAAGAACCAAATAGTTGGGCTGCAGTAGCTCAGTGGATAGAGAACCAAATAGTATGGCCGCAGTAGCACAGTCGATAGAGAACCAAAAAGTGGGGCTGCAGTGAGTAAATAACCAAATAGTGAGGCCGCTGTAGCTTAGTGGGTAGAGAATCCTATAGAATAAGCTGCAGAATTTCAATGGGAAGTGAAACAAATAGTTTGGTTGAATTAGCTCAGTGGGAAAATAACCAAAAAGTGAGACAGCTGTATTTTAGTGGGAAGAGAACACTATAGAAGGAGTTGCAGTATCTCAATGTGAAGAGAATCAAATAGTGAGGCCACTGTAGCTAAATGGGTAGATAACCAAATAGTAGGGCCACAGTAGCTCATTGGGTAGATAACCAAATATTAGGGCCGCAGTAGCTCAGTGTAAAGAGAACCAAATAGTAGGGCCTCAGTAGCTCAGTTGATAGAGAACCAAATAGTGGGGCTGCACTTGCTTATTGGATAGATAAACAAATAGTGGGGCTGCAGTAGTTTAGCTGTTATAGAACCCAATAGAAGGTGTTGCAGAAGCTCAATTGGTATAGAACCAAATAGTAATGCTGCAGTAGCTAAGTGTATAGAGAACCAAATATTGAGGCCACTGTATCTTAGTGGGTAGAGAACCCTTAGATCGGGTTGCAGTAGCTCAATTGGTAGGGAACCGAACAGTACGGCCGCAGTAGCACAATGGATAGAGAGCCTAAATAGAGGGGCCGCAGTTCCCTAGTGGTAGTGAATCCTATAGAAGGAGTTGCAGCAGCTCAATGTGTAGAGAACTAAATAGTAGTTCCGTTGTAGCTCAGTGGATAGAGAACCAAATAGTGGTTGTTGCGCTAGCTCAGTCTTTAGAAAACCAAATATTAAGGCTGCAGTACCTTAGTGGGAAGATAGCCCTATAGAAGAAGTTGCAGTAGCTCAGTGGGTAGATCCAAATAGTGGGGCTGCATTAGCTCAGTGGGTAGATAACCAAATATTGAGGTCTCTGTAGTTTACTGGGTAGAGAACCCTATACGAGATCCTGTTACTCAATGAGTAGAGAACCAAATAGTAGGGCCGTTGAAGTTAAGTGGGTAGAGAACCCTATAGAAGGAGTTGCTGTTTCTCAATCGGTATAAAATTAAATAAGGGGGCCTCACTAGATCAGGGGGTAGATAACCAATTATTGAGATTGCTGTACATCAGTGAGTTGATAACCATATAGTGGGGCCGCAGTAGATCTGTGGGTAGCTAACCAATTAATGAGGCTGCTGTTGATAAGTGGGTAGTTAACTAAATAGTGAAGCCGCTGTAGATCAGTGGGTATATAACCAAATAGTAAAGCCTCTATAGATCAGTGGGTAGAGAACCAAATAGTGGGGCCACAGAAGATCAGTGTGTAGATAACAAAATAGTGAGGCGGCAGTAGATCAGTGGATAGAGAACCAAATAGTTCGGCCATTGTAGATCAGTGGGTGGAGAAACAAATGGTGATGCCGCTGTAGATAAGTGGGTAGAGAACCAAATTGTGAGACCGCAGTAGATCGGTGGGTAGTGAACCAAATAGTGAGAGCGCCGTAGATCCGTGGGTAGATATCGAAATAGTGAGGCCGCAGTAGATCTGTGGGTAGAGAACCAAATAGTTGGGCCGCAGAAGCTAAGTGGGTAGAGAACCCTATAGAAGGAGTTGCTGTTTCACAATAGGTAGAGAACCAAATAGTGAGGCCGCTGTAGATCAGTGTGTAGATAACCAAATAGTGAGGCCGCTGTAGATCAGTGGGTAGAGAACCAAATAGTGTGGTCGCAGTAGGTTATATAGTAGAGAACCTTATGCAAGGAGTTGCAGTAGCTCAGTGGGTAGGAAATCATATAGAGGGGTCGCAGTAGCTCATTGATTAGAGTACCAAAGAGTGGGGCGGCAGTAGTCCAGTGTTTAGAGATGAAATAATGTGGCCGCAATAGCTGAGTGGGTAGAGAACCAAATAATGGGGCAGCAATAGACCAGAGGCTAGAGAGCCCATTAAGTGGGCTGCCGGATCTCAGTTGTTAGAGAACCAAATAGTGGGGCAGCAGTAGCCCAGTAGCTAGAGCACTAAATAGCGGACCGCGCGTGAATCAGCGGGTAAAGAGTTGTATTTTAAAGTAGAATAAAGCCTTTGCGATAATATCGTCTATACATTCCACCAGCCTCTGCGATTTTACAGCAGCGAACACCAATATATACAAATCCTTAAGCAATGAACTTTTATTTTTTGTCAAGAAAATTCATATATTTTTTAACAAGTAAATTTTGGAGCTCTGTTTTAGCAGCGTGGGCAGCGAGCTGCGTCATTGGCTCTGGCCAATAAGAATATTGGCGCTGACCAGACACCTGGAAGCTTCAGTGACTCACCAGGAAAGGAAACATCACTGAATGTTCCTGGAAGCCATTAGAGTGTAAGTGTCGTGTTTGCATGCTTGGGGGGGGGGGGGGTGCAACCGAGCACATTACAGAATTGCTATATTATTTAAAGAATTACAGAAAATATTGTATGTTGTTCTTGCGCCCAAACGGCTCTCCCATCCGAGACACCTGCCAGTGCGTAAGTGCGTGGTCCTTCGTGTGTCGTCTGGTTCCAAGGCGCCAAGCGTAGTATAGCTGGCTTTCTGCAGAGGCTGGCGAGCCACACCTACTCTAGGGCCGTCGTTACACCTATGCTCTACAACACATGCAGCTAAATACATTCGGTACCTATGTCTGAACAAGTTTGACGATAACACGTTTTTTCCGCGGTCGAACACCCACCGTAAAATGAAATCTATGGAAAGTCAGACCTCAACAAACATGCAAGTTAAAGTGTATCATATTTAATTATAATAGCCTCCAACGTGTATCAATGTAGAGCTTTTTAATTGTTCTGAAACCTACACTTTTACTGTATTGGCATAATGGGCATTATTACATTCGACCTTAAACAAAATTTAATATAACAAGTGCAGAAAACCCCGCTAAATTCCTCAGTGTTTTTTACGCTACTTGTTTACTTCGAAGCAACCAATAAGAGCGCAGCAGAGAAGATAAGTCGTTCGAAACGACTTGTGAAAACAGTTCACTTTAGACGCGAAACAACTGCGATTGGAACTCGTTCGAATGAAATGTAACCTCTTCAATAACTGAACTTAGTTATACACCCGTGTAACCGCATATGTAACACACACATCACTACACTCATCTGCAAACGAAGTCGCAGGGAAGATGATAGAATTATTACCTCTAATAATAAGTTTCCCCTTGTTATGCCTGGAACACACTATCGCCATTTTCCTTGTTACGGAGACATGACTAGCAACTGTCTGGTTGGTGGCTAACCTAATAGCGCGACCCTGGATACATTCCAGCTGTGTACGCATTTCTTATCACCACACACCAAACATACAAATGTCTATCTTCGCGTACAACTAACCCTTCTTTCTCCTGCCCCAATCCAGTCAAAGAAAATTAATTTCATTCTCCGCGACTGTCGCGTAGTTTTTCCCAGGCCGTCTCCATATTGCCTGGTTTGCTACGCACTTCCATATAGAGACTAATTTCGAGGTGTGTCCATGGCTACAATTGAGGCCATGGCACTACAGCCCTGCTATAGCCGCGATGCATGCGCCCATTATAATAATTAAACCCGACATAAGGCGTATAGGACTTGCCCTGAGACGCATCCCATTCTCCAACCTTCTTAACTACTAACAAGCCTGCCGGGGGCACACAACTGTGATTAGCTTAGCGGTTCGTGGATTTACGTTGTGATACTTAATATTTGAGAGGACAAGGCGGATTCAACTAAAGAAATACAAAATAAATTTTGATTTTTTAGTGTGAAATAAGTTTAAAATTATTTTTAAAAATGTTGTTATATTTCATGAAACTGAAACGAAAGAAAAAACCATTTTTATGAGAACACTTCTTTAACGAATGCTTAGTAATGAAAATCTGAAAATTTCATTAAGTTTTTCCGTTAATATACACTGTCATCTAAATACTTCTACATAATCAACTGTTTTCGATTATAATTGTGTTTTTGAACTTGCCTAGTGTCATTAATGACAATACAATATAAGCATGTGCTCCTAAATATTTCCTTAAAGTACATATACAAATAAGAGACATTAATGGATTGCATAACGGAGGAATAATTGTTTTATCAAAATTCTCGAATTTATCGAAACGGCTATTGCCATCTTTTCAAGTCAAATTTCAATTAATTACTTCAGTAACGTCTTAGAAATAAAAATAGCCAAATTGCCATAGAAAAAAAATTGTCATTGAAATTCACCTAAACGAACATTTGACAAGCACTGAATATTCACTGAACTTTTCATTTCTCTTAGATGTACTTAGATATCTTTCCGAAATCGAAAATTAATTATTTAATTTGCTTTATTGATTCAATAACAGGATTTTGTATTTTAATGGTGGCGCATGAGCAAATCAGCTTTACTTTTACACCATCCTTTTTTTTAATAATCTTGTATTAAATGTTTTTTCTCAAAAATATTTTGTTAATTAAAAAATTATTTTAATAGGGTGTTTTCCTTTCTCATTCCGTATTTTAGTGCACCCAAATAAAATATTCTCGCCATTTCGCACAGCCAAATGTGATTATCATACACACAACGATTAAATTTTCTTATAATTGTCTGCTGAATACTTGATGAAAGCTGATTAATTATTATATAAGCAAGGAATAGATCGTCCTTTGTTTTGAGTCAACTTTCCGAAGGAAATAAAGACTTATGAGATAATTTTCCTGTTGTGTTGTGTGTGTGTGTGTGTTTGTGTTTGTGTGTACACCCTCTCCACATCCCTTCAATTTTTGAACGCATTAACCGAATTTCACCAAACTCGGTACACATATAGTACTAAGTAAGTTAGCTTTCGGCAACGCCGGAAACGTACTTTCAAAATGGCCGTCATTTTAAAATTTAGGGCGAAGACATAACTCAGAAACCGTTAAATCGATTTTAACCAAATTTTGTATGCTGACAGAGCAAGTTGTAAGCATTGAAATCAGATGTGAATATTTACGTTAGTCCACCATTTTGGAAAATAGTGTTACATGAAAAAATAAAGCTGTTATGTTTTGTCTCTAAATCTATTCAACTTATGTTCGTGAAATTTGGCACGTAAGTAATACAATGATTGGCCAGGTAAATGCAAGTAATTGATCTTAATTAGACACTCATTTTTACAATGGTGGCCATACAAATATTTTATGTTTATTTGGTGTTGCTACCATTATGTTTTACCATTTTCAACCCAATTTTTTTTCGCTGAATGTATCTACTACATGCATCATATAAGCCAAACGACAAATACTTTGGTATGCCATTTTGAAAGACAGCATCACATAAAAAATAAAGCTTTTCTGTTATATCTCGACAACAACTCAACCAATTTTATTCATATTTGAGAAGTAATGCTATGATAGCCCAAGTAAATATAAGTAAATGAACTCTATTAGGCATGTATTTTCAAAATGGCTGCTATACAAATATTTACAGTGTTAATGGAATAACTACCATACCATGTGTATAATATCAACCAAATTCTGTACGATGATAGTATGTATTATAGTGGAATACTTTTGCAATGGTTGCTTTCATGGAAAAAAAATATTATTTTGCAGTAATATAGGCCATTTTTTTTATCTCTTTTGCAGTAGGGACCCCCTACCATTTCACATCACAGAATTTAATGTTTCTTAAGATACAATTTTCATGTTTTGCACTTTCTTGCAGTTTGCTACAATTTCCCCTGGTCCCTTCAGAAGTGTAAATAGGGGTTTCATTGTATGATGACGACATTAACAAAGGCAGGAGCACAAGTGCTCACAGGACGATACTTGCTGAGAGAAACTATAGGTCTGTAACCACAGGTTTTGGAATCTGAGTTGAGTTCGAGCGAGTTAGCTCACGAGTTCGAGTCGAGCTCAAGTTTTATTACGTAGTTGTTTGAATTGTTTTTAGTATTAAATTAAATTATATAATGTTTGCATTTATTACTACGCAAACATCAATGTCTTATTATGCTTTTTATTGAGCATGTAGACATTTTAATTCACAGGTGAAATTGGGAATAGCTTTAAGCATTTTATCATAGGCTATACAAAATCTTACTGATTATAGTTTCGCTTATTTTTAACACAGAAAATTTTTTCACAAAAAATATGAAGTAAATAAGTAAGACAACACATATATTGGTTACAAAGATTACAGAAAAAAATAAAATTTCCATTATATATCAACTTGATACATGCACTTAGCTGCAGCATGAAGTACACAACAATAATTATATTTGAAGAAGCACTTCATCAAATTTCCAGCATCCAATATTAACATAAAAATTAATCATAATTTGATTCAAAACACCATTCCTACCTATTGCTACTGATTTCATTTTAATAGTAGCTCGTATAAGAGAGGTAGTTATTAGATATTTAAATTAATTTGTTTTGCGACGCCATTCTCCAATGGAGTGACAAAGGGGCTTTTAACCAGTATACAAAAATACACAGCAAAAAATATCGAATATCCAAAACCTTATAGCAGAGCTCGAAAAACCAAAGAGTATTGATATAGAACAGAAAACACATGAATTACCTTACAATTTTTCTTTGCTTTTATTCAGAATAATGTTCTTTTCTTTCCATAAAAGAACAAACAAATTTATAATGGCATACGTGTTTTAAATTCAATGTACATATTGAAACATTTTAAGAATTACATTTTTCCATAACCAAAAAAATGGCGGATAATATTGATATGGAAATATATGGCTGTAAGCATAAAATCATGCATGGTGAAATAAAAATTAATTTAGATCTAAGTTACAAACGCTCATTAGAAGTCCTGCGAACATTTAATCTCAATTCTAGAAACTTCCTGGTAAAAAATCCAGATATATTTACCTTTTTAGAATGTGTATTCATTTATCTCATTCCTTCAAACAAAATGCAACATTACATTTATAGTCTGGCTGAAATGGTACTTTATGAAAATAATCTAATTTTTATTGACCACCTGAACATTTTGTGACTTTCAGTTTTTCTCAACATTACTGATTAAAAAAAAGCACGCGTGAAAGGCCATTTCTAAAATCATTACCCTTTGCCAAGTTAAAATAGTTTCTTTTTAATTTTAGCAACCACATGGCTAAAGACCATGACTCACAAAAGTATGCCATTTTATTCCCCTTCTGCATTTCCAAAACTTTAACTTTACTAAAAACAGAAATTTCATTTTCAAGATTTACAGTACAATGTCACGTCCATTCAATACTTTATGTTGAAAATATTTTGATTTTCCATTATTATATTACAAGATTTGTACATGTATAATTATATGGTAGCCACACAAAAATTCAAGACTTTAACTTTACTCAGCCATCTGAATATACGGACAATTTCTATCACCATTTTGCCATAAATAGTAAGTGTATGTATATGATATCAAGTACGCCATTTACCTTCAAGACCAGAAGGGTCATAATTACTGGTTAGTATTATAACAAATTCACTCATATTATGTATTGAAAGGCCAGGAGCACCGATCTCTCTGATGTGGCCTGCTCCCTAGATTATATAGAGAAATCTTGGATCACTAGCCTAAGTAGAACCCCTTCTTCCGGCGCTGCAGCGCCCCTAGCGGTGATTAGACTAAACAGTACCCCCCACTGCATAGAGTTGGGTCGCGGCGAGGCCGGAGGCTATGTCCGAATTCAACTCCGAGTGTTGTGCTGACTCTTCCATGATGTCACCGTACCATAGGAAGTGAAATCATCGCACAACTTCAAGTGTGTAGACATTTCAAAGTAGATAATTGTCTTGGCACTCATGCAGACTGTATAACCAAACATATTTTTAACGAAATTTGTTCGTAGAACGGTGTTAGCGGCCACACATTGCGATGTAGTTATCCACGTCATGCCTCACCGGGCTGGCGAGGAGTGGTCCAAGCAGACAGTTGAAGTCGCTACTGGATCGTTTACTGCTGCAACTTTGCTTCAATTCAGTGGTGAAAATTTTAATATTGACAATTCACAAACTACAAATATATAACACAAATATTCAAATACGAAGTGGAATCATAAAATTATACCTAGTGGCATATGGCAGTTTATGAAGTATATATACAGTAGCTGTCTGCTCAAAAAATTAAATTTTCTACATTCAATACAAAGATAAGTAACGACAAATGTTAATTGACTATATTATAAAGTTTCTGCAATATTTTTAGGGTAACATACACACATAATAAGTGAGCATAAATGCACATTCTTGGCGAGAAGAAAATACACATTTCGGTTTGTTATACATGGGTTTGGCTTGAAGAATATCCTTACAGGGGACTTCCTAGAAAAAATTTAAACTGTGATGTGTCTACAGAAATACGTGCCATTCCCACACTATAATTGTTTTCCGTGTCTTTTTTTTAATAATGTAATTGAAAGATGTGCCTATGCCTCCATAATCGAATTTTTATAAAACAAGCAAAAAATGATATCAAAATTAAGGGACAAAAAGGCAGAAAATCGACAACTTTCGCACAGTTCACACACTTGATCCTGTACGTTTTTTATGTTTAGGAGACTATCTGAGCATAGATAGAAGCTTGATGAAAAAAACCAATAAATAATAACATAAGGTTATTGCTTAAAATTTTAAATCACGTGAATTAACGCAAAACATTGTTTCTTCTTGCCAGCTCTTCCTAGGAGGCTGGTGGGTGCCGCACTCTGGGCACCTCCCCTCGTGCCGCTGGGGAGAGAAAGCTGGTGATGCACCTGTGGAAGGGGAAAAGAATGCACATCAGCATGTTTGAAGGGGGAGGGGAAGAGGAGTTGTCCAGGGACAGGAGGGAAACAGATCGTCCAGCAGAAACTTGCAGTGCGCGCGCCCTTTCCCACATCCCATGTAGTGTCAGTACACACAGCCAGGTCAGGAAACAGATTGGCCCATTTTGCTTTTCTTTTTGTTCATTAACACAGAATTTTTTGGAATGTAGACAAGTATAAAAACATATTAAATGTTCAAGCAGGCAGCAATAAAGGTAGTAGTATTACAACAATTAGAATAAAATAGCACAAAGTAAAACTTTGAGCTCGTAATAAAAATGAGCTCGGTTAGAATCTCGGAATGGTAACCATGATTCGGGTTTTTCATGTTTGACGATATCACGCCTGGCGAATGCCGGAATGAAATGAGTCCCGAATGAAGACAATAACAAATTTCATCCTCGTTTTTTATCTGTTGAATTTCAGATAATTTTCGCAATAACCTCGTTGTCAACAGCACGTAAAGCTGAACAATTAATAATGATTAAAACATGCTGTAAAAGAAAATTTGTATATTTTTTAAATGAAATTCTTCAGAAATGCTTGTCAAATAATTTGCATTATTTTCAAATAATTACTCATTATCCAAAATCTGAAAACTCGTAAAATAAATATGTTATAAAGTATGAAAACTGATAAGAGCTTAATTTAAAAAATAACATATATGAAACAGTTTCAAATAATACAAAACTTTTCAAAATAACCTTCTTACAGGAGTCGTGAAAAAATAAGCTATCAATAACTTTAAATGCATTCATTAGGCTGAAAATAGGTAATACACACAGGAACACAATATGAAATAGGCTACAGCGCATTCGCGCTCTAATTTAACATTTAATAATAAAAGTTATATAGACAGAATCCTTTCGTCTGGGGGTCTTTGATAATGAGAAAACGATATAATGATAAATTTAATTTATTTAATTTATTATGTGGAATGTGCACAGCATTTTTATTTAATGTCAAGATGTTAATAATAGCACCTATAATTATAATGTTTCAAGCATAAAAATTAAAAGATTTGGGGAAAATATGTACACTTATCACATGGCATATTTTATTCAAATTAAATTTCACCTCATACGAAACTAATCGTTCATACTGTTTCAGTATTACAAAAACAAAAATTGGTTTTCCCTAATTTAAGTTGTACTTCATTAAAATCGTCTTTTTTCACACAGGAGAAAACAACCCTAAATTTGTTAGTGTAGGTCGTGAGGATGTAGGGTATAGTCAAATGTTATGTGCTGTAGTAGAAGTTACAAATAACCTGAATATATTTACTTTCATATTTCCGGTCTGGAACTATGGAAGACTATACCATCAATACCACACAGAGAACTGCCAATGACCAGGAATTTAAAACTCACAAGTATGAACAAGATAATAATGAACCATTAACAACCACAAAAGACATTATGTTAGATGGCAGAAAAATGGTAAGTATTCGATATGTAATTGCCAGTATCAAACGGATTAGTCGAAATGAGCCATTCATCTGTACTTTCAATGATATGAGTGTAATCAATGAGCGATATTTAGGGCGTGAGAAATAAATACTGCACAGTATGTGCACGCTCCTCTGCAACAGATGCAATGAATACTGAATCTGACATATGTGCCAAGAACTGGTCTGGGTCATCAGCATCAATGGAGCAAGATGTCATTGTTGAATAAATGTTGCTGAGCATTGACATACATGGCCTAGTTTATCGCCGTTAGATCGCAGACAGCGACAGCAGTGTGTACAGAAAGCTAATAGATGATATGCCCTATGGGACAACAAGACAAGTGGAAAAAGTTGACTGCCGAAATCATATTTGTCGGAATTACTTTAGTAAAGTAAAAGATTTATGCAGCAATAACAAACTGGGAAGCAATGAACTGCGTTCAGCTCTTAAAGATCGTATAATGAGACTAAGAACAGCTGTCATTTCTGCAATTAAATACAGAAAGAAGCAGAGTGAAGACAAATACTACTTGTCGATTGAAGAACTTAGAAAAGATATCTTGAATAGTCCATTCCACATCCTCGGTGACCATTCAAAGTGCTCTGAAAGACAGTATTTTTGTGATGGACTCCCAAAACCCGGAGAAGTTAACTTGGCAAATGAAATGGAGAAGGCAGGATTGCTAAAAGAATTATTGCTTTACGTCAAAAGAGTGGCAAATAACGCCAGCAGTCTCATTTTGGATGTTGACAGCATTTATGGCAGAGAACTACAATTCTTTTGTAGAGAAGTTTGTTGGAGGAAAACGTACCAATTTTTCCCTGACTAATTCCTATAAAACAAAGTGCGAAGCCGCCGTGGAGTCTGTCGACTTAGGTGGAGAGTTGCACAGAATAATCCACAAGTCATCTGTTAATAAAAAGTCTGGGAGTTCACACAAATACATTTATAGGAAGGCGAAAAAAAAATGGCAGGAAAACCGAAACGGTGCCTTTTCATATTCCATGGCAGAAAGAGAGTTGAAGACAGGAATAACAAGGACTTGGAAAGTGATTGTGGCCTGAGCACAACAGACATGTCACAATCTACGTATGAAAAAATGCCAAAGAACAATCTTTAGATGTGATGAAAATTGAAAACAGAGAACAGATAGAGGAAACAACAAGAGATCAGAACTCTTCAAACGAGTGGAAAGTAGAACATAGCAAACGCATAACACCATCGTTCGTTGGGGAGATTTGTAAAATGAAGGCTACAACTTCTTTTTGCAAATTTTGTAAGGAAATTAGGTACCAAGTCTTCAAGGGAAATCCTAGTACAAATTAGAGCATCGAAAATGATTCAGTGGTGCTTGATCAGTTTGGAAGAGAAAATGATTCAGTGGTGCTTGCTCAGTTTGGAAGAGAAAATGATTCAGTGGTGCATGCTCAGTTTGGAAGAGAAAATGATTCAGTGGTGCTTGCTCAGTTTGAAAGAGAAAATGATTCAGTGGTGCTTGCTCAGTTTGAAAGAGAAAATGACTCAGTTGTGCTTGCTCAGTTTGAAAGAGAGAATGATTCAGTTGTGCTTGCTCAGTTTGGAAGAGAAAATGATTCAGTGGTGCTTGCTCAGTTTGGAAGAGAAAATGATTCAGTGGTGCTTGCTCAGTTTGGAAGAGAAAATGATTCAGTGGTGCTTGCTCAGTTTGGAAGAGAAAATGATTCAGTGGTGCTCGCTCAGTTTGAAAGAGAGAATGATACAGTTGTGCTTGCTCAGTTTGGAAGAGAATATCAAGGCATAGTAGTTTTATAGAAGTGGTTTAATTGTGGACGAAGAATATCCTTTTTTAGGAGCATCGCAAGATGGCCTCATAGGCGATGACCAAATAATTGAAGTAAAATGTCCATCCTCTGCTATATCTATGCCACCATTAGATGCATTTCTAAAAGGTAATATAATGTACTTAGAAAGGAAAAATGAAATGCCACAGTTAAAACTGAGCCATAACTACATGTACCAAGTACAGCGAGTCCTCCATATTTCATGGCAGAAGACATGCAATTTCTTCGTATGGACTGCAGAAGTCATGATATCTCTGAAAATTCTACGAGATAAGGACATTTGAGAAAACAAAATGGTTACTAAGCTTGTAACTTTCTTATACGATTCCCTTTTACCAGAAATGATGGACCCTATACATCCCAGAAATATGCCTATACGCGAACGTCCACATATCAAATCTGCATAAGACTCTAAACGCGAGAAGAAGAAATCTGAAACCAGAGCTACTGTTGAAATTACAATAATTATCTGAGAAAAAGCTGTGTAATGTAACTTACATATTTTATTTAGCGAAGAAATAACAACAGCTCCTTTTTTGTCATATAACAACGCTTGAGAATGTATTCTATTTCAAAAATTGCTAGAGTACAGTTTTTTTTATATTGTGCATGGATTACAAAGATACAGTGTAACTGCTGTTTCATCAAGGTGTCGTCATAACGTTATAAATGTGAAAAAATCGTAAATTTCAGCCTTTGAAAATTTTCTGTTTATCATACTGTGTTTAAGTCTCACTTTTTTTTTTAAATTATACATATATAAAAAACTGTGTTATATAAATGTAATAACAGATAAAGAGATAATGTTTGTAAAAAGTAGTAGGTGATAAGGCTATCAAAATGGAAATTATATAGCGTAAATTAGAAGGAAATTATCACCATTATAAAAAAACCATTTGTTTTTTGTAACATTACTTTGGTTATTATGATGGTACAGGGGTGCAACAATTAATTATCTAATATTTGTTACTTTAAGTAACATGTAATAATGCATACAAGCTAACCTAATATGTATTGTATGGACCTAAATGTTTCTAACATTGTATTACATTTACCTGGCCTTTGGACGTAGAAATAATAGTGGTCAGCAATTTTTATCATTGTAATATAATTATGTTGAAATATTTCGTGTTTAATTCTTTGTAGATAGTGCTTATAAAATGTAGCCTAGTTGATAGTTTTCAAACCTTCGATAGAAGAGTTTTATACTCTCAAATACGGAACACCCAGTGATTCAGCTGAATAAGTAAATTTCCATTGCAGGTAATTCTTGCCAACTTCCCTAACTGAAGGCTGACTATATTAATTGTTATTACAATGTTCGTTGTGTAGTTTAAACAGCAATTAAATATCTAGAAGATTAAAATCAATTATTGCCGTTAGTTAATTTCAAGTGCTTATGTAATAGTTGAGACGATGTCATAAATGAGCTGCCAACAATTCAATCACAAATTGCCATCTCTTAAATTATACTTTTTTTGTATAAAATAAAGTATTTTATGTTTTTACTTGTATTCATACTTGTATACTTTTTTTTCCCCTTTTCTTTGCGAAAATGTATCATATTGCAAAAAACATTGATACAGGATAGTGAAATGTGCATTTTTATGCTTTTATGTCTTGTGATGTTTTTTAATTTAAAAAAAATGAATTTATGGATTTCTTTTTTATTGCATTCCTCAAGAGTAGTGCATAAATTAGTTCACAGCTAAATAAGGGACTTCTATCACCTAAATAGGTTCATTATCACCTAATTAAGTAGCAATAACAAGGATTTGGTATTTTCATCATAATTTTGTAAAATATCGAAATACAAACACTTTATGACAAATTTTAGGTTCCATTAGAGAGTAAACCACAATACAGGGAAATTTTGTCTTAGTGTTTCGGCACATGGGAAATTTGATGAAATGTGCCGAATATCACCAAATTAGGCAAATTCGAATGTTCGTATGTTGTAGCTGCGTAACGTAACAAATGTATTCTAAACGTGTACGCATTGCACATAAAATCAAATATCGAGAAGAATCAAACTTTCTTCAGACATTATTTTTATTCCACTAAATCTCAGATAAAAAAACAATATAAATAATTGAACAGACCATTAAAAATGTTCATTCTGCTATATTACAAATATATGTATGTGCAATAAAATGGGTTAATTGATAATTTTCCCGCATTACCAGTAAGCATTTGGATTAAATCTTAAAATTATAATTTTTTTTACTCATCCATTAGATAATATTCTAATTTACACATCTGTTTTAAGGAGCAGTTTTTTAAGTAGCCAAGACTTGTATATGTTATTTTTTAAATGTATGAATTTTCGTAAAATTACCGTTAGTGAAAACTCAGAAGATTCAACTATTACCCCAGTTGGGTAAGTGCAATATGAAATCGAAAGAAATGTAAAAATGTCAGCAATTTTTATTCATAGCACTTTTGAATGTACACGCTTTTCTGCTGGCAGACTTATTGAGAGATGACATAGGAACTTACTAAACCTAACATTACCAATATTCCAACCGAGACTCGAACATACGATCTGTAGATTTACAGGCAAGAATGCTAAATCCTATACCACAGGCCCAGCATTTCAGCATCGGGTGGAGGTAGGGGCCACTTTGATTATTGTTATTTATTTTAATGTGTAATGTACAATTAATTTTTGGATAACTAATAATTAGTAATATCCGGTGCGAAGAAAAATTGGTAAGTACATAAATATTACGGAAACTATAATCAAGGGAACCGATGATTAGTAAGACTAAGAAGATGTTTGAAATTATTACTGGCCTTGTAGGCAAAAATATTTTCAGCAAATAATACATCCTTTAAAAAAATAAATATCTTAGTGTAACAATGCAAACTTTTTTTCGGAATTTTTATTATTTTCTTACAATATGTTAGCACCGTATTGTCATTTAATTTTCCGACTTCGTAATACTCCACACTATAAAATAATTGTACTTCAGTATTGTCCCCTAGTCTTGATGAAATGCCATAAATATTTTGTAAAAAAAAATTTGACTTATTAGTGTTCGAGGAATGGTGAAGTTAGGTTTTAATTTTTTTTTTTTTTTTTACCCTATTTACTTTTTCCTTTCAGCAATCCCTTGCCCTTGAACCAAATATTTAAGTAAATATTGCCATGTAAGTAAGGAACACAGCGTGTGTATTCCACCGGACTCGGAAGTTAATGTCTAAGGCTAAAATAAAATATATTTACTTAATATTATTTCAAATAATATAAGAGGACTTTAAAAAGTGCTCACTTTACAGTAAATAGCCTATACTAATGGTGAACAATCCCCGCTGGACGGAACAGGTAAAATGATTCAGCGCGCATCCAAGAATGCGAACTTCCTCCCCCACCCCCCTAAAAAAAACATGAGGAACATTTAACCTTATAGACATTCCTTAAATATTTTTTGGTGTTACTCAATGCAACAATAATTTTAACTTCGCTAATGTTCTTTTATTATCGCAGTTTCACACATGAATTTATAAAACAATAACATCGCAATGAATTTGATTGCGATTACATTTTGATTATATGTAGCTAAAGCTCGCACAGTGACAAAACAAGAATGATTAACAGCACGCATCGCTATTTCTTTTGTTCACCTTCGTACAAAAATCTCACTGATACATCGCCGTTACCAAGCTTTTCAGCAAAACTTTTTTGGTTGTGTTTATTGGAACTTGGAAAGAACTTTAGATACAATTTGATACGCTTGCACAGTCACATAGTACAATCATACATCTGACAGTTTTACATATCTAGCGTAATAAACCAATCACGTATGCCAATTAGAATAATAACTTTCAGGCTGCGTTCCACACTTCGACTCCCAAGCAATTCGAGAATCATTTCGATGATATTGAAGATCCGCCGATCTCCTCTTGTTTCCTAAACATAAACTAAAAAATCTACAACTCAATGTATATTTAGAGTATCGATAAGATACTAGACTACTCCAAAATTTTCGTACTCTCAGACCACTAACAGATACCTACCTACTCAGATAGGTTACAACATTATGTATTTGTGCGTAAGAACAGTCACGTCATTTAGCCTGCTAGGTAAGTTTAATCAGGCAGTGTGTTGAGTCACAAAGCGATCCCGTGAGCCATTATGAGAAAGTTAGAGAAAACCTAGAGACGGCAGCGCACAATACTTCATAATGCCTTTAGTTACACCTTAAGAAGCAGAATAGTGCCAGCGTCCACACAAATAAGTAAAAAAATGTTGTCTTTCTGTGTATGTGTGTGTTCATGTTTGCAAGTGTCAAGTACTTACAACAATCTATCTTCCATGTTATAATGTAATTCGTTGAATGGCCACAGTGCTGACACTACCCGAGTCGCAAGGTCTTTGCCACCATTCAGTAATAATTCAGAATTCAGATGCTGGTTACTAGTTCATTAATACATTATGAAATCCAGATAGCCACCTGGCCTAAACGTACTGTAATGTTCTTGCCATTGTCAAAATTTAAAATTATCCAATCGAGCCTAGTTCACCCACTAGCCGCTAGGTTAATTAGTTACCACTGACAGCGCACCAGATTGCAGTATGTCTCTACTCGATACCTGACGAAGCCAACAGACGGTAATGATGCGTGCAACAGGGCGTCCGCAAACAAATGTGTCGTCCTTCTATGTTTGTATTTCCATCTGCAATTACCGCGCTGTGAGTACCTAAGACCATATGTCCTCAGTGTTATCATGTAATTACTATGTTTGTATTTCCGTCTGCAATTACCGCGCTGGGAGTAAATACGGCCATATATCCTCAGTGTTATCATGTAATTACTATGTTTGTATTTTCGTCTGCAATTACCGCACTGTGAGTACCTATGACCATATATCCTCAGTGTTATCATGTAATTACTATGTTTGTATTTCCGTCTGCAATTACCGCGCTGTGAGTACCTAAGACCATATATCCTCAGTGTTATCATGTAATTACTATGTTTGTATTTCCGTCTGCAATTACCGCGCTGTGAGTACCTAAGACCATATATCCTCAGTGTTATCATGTAATTACTATGTTTGTATTTCCATCTGCAATTACCGCGCTGTGAGTACCTAAGACCATATATCCTCAGTGTTATCATGTAATTACTATGTTTGTATTTCCATCTGTAATTACCGCGCTGTGAGTACCTAAGACAATATATCCTCAGTGTTATCATGTAATTACTATGTTTGTATTTCCGTCTGCAATTACCGCGCTGGGAGTAAATACGGCCATATATCCTCAGTGTTATCATGTAATTACTATGTTTGTATTTCCGTCTGCAATTACCGCACTGTGAGTACCTATGACCATATATCCTCAGTGTTATCATGTAATTACTATGTTTGTATTTCCGTCTGCAATTACCGCGCTGTGAGTACCTACGGCCACATATCCTTAGTGTTATCATGTAATTAATATGTTTTATATTATACTATTTAAAAACAGACTTATTTAAGTGACAAATGGAAGAAAATATGGTATGGAAATTTTACATGCAACAGTCACAAGTTATGTGAGACAAATAATTATAGTATAATTGGTTCCCGAAATTGAGAATGTTAGGTACACACAAAGCTTAGAACTCAGGAACTAATCCGTACATATATGTCCATACGAATATTACTTTTTTTTTCAAATACCACTTACTTTTGCTCTCTATACATCCTCTCTTTTGCATTGTGAAGACATGCTTTGCTGCACTCTGCAATGTCATCGTCAGTAGCTGACTGTATGTGCTTTATTGTCACTCCTACTGAATACACATGCTTTTGTATTGTGAAGACATGCTTTGCTGCACTCTGCAATGTCGTCGTCAGTAGCTGACTGTATGTGCTTTATTGTCACTCCTACTGAATACACATGCTTTTGTATTGTGAAGACATGCTTTGCTGCACTCTGCAATGTCATCGTCAGTAGCTGACTGTATGTGTTTATTGTCACTCCTACTGAATACACATGCTTTTGCATTGTGAAGACATGCTTTGCTGCACTCTGCAATGTCATCGTCAGTAGCTGACTGTATGTGCTTTATTGTCACTCCTACTGAATACACATGCTTTTGTAACTTTAACTCCACACAGTTTCCAACGTAAACATGTATTAGATACTTATTTACAATACACTATTTCTTATTTCGTTGGTATTAAAATTTTAACTGCTCAATTAAAATTTTTCGTTTCATTTTAGACAAAAGATTGCAAGTGTAAGAAAAAAATTCTTTCTAACAATGTGATAAGAACACTGCGGATAATGTTAAATGTGAAAACAAATGAATTGTGGCATACAATGGAGTGCCTATTTTAATTCACTTAAATAAACGAGAAGTAAGTAGCTACCTTATTAATTAAGAGTATAATTTTATATTAAACCATTTTTAATGAATTCAGTTTTGTCCCCAAAGTTGATGTTAAATAATCATTTTAATGGAAATTTTTTTTGGATAATTTTGGTGAATATGTGCGCTCATTGATCCATCGCAAGGCAGCGACAATGTTATGCTCATTATCAAGCGTGCTGAAAAATACATCAATTGGAGTATTACATGAAATTGAACATTAATGGTTCCAATATACTGAATAGGCTCACTCACGAGTCACTGAAAAATATTTTCGAACCAATCATGTTTTGCCCTTTATTTTTATTTATTTGCATGTAAAAATGATTTTGTTTATCACTTACAGATTTAGAGTCACCAGAAATACAGTACAAACCATAAAATCAAATGACAGTATATCCTAATACGTTTTCATGTATGTTTAAATTTACCACATCTATTTGATACAAATTGAAAGTTATTCTATTTTCACAGTTTTCCTTTACCTTGTAGCACGTTGCACACTTGCATGTTGTAAGGTTTCAATAACTTGTTTCGTCTTCCCGCCGACTATACTATATGTATCTGCTAATTGATATAAAGACGAGCCCTAATAGCATCTTTACAATTGTTTTAATATCACCAACACAAATTTTTGACAGCTTATTCAACTGTAAAAATAGTAATAACCAGAATTTAATTTATATGACGTGAGTTTAAAAACTTAATTTAAAAATGCTTTATCATTATAACAAATTAACAAGAATGACTTGTAGTCCTCATAAAGTTTAATCATAGGGATTCTTGAGATCATAAATTTCAGACTTGTGTATAATATTCATCACATACAATTAAAGACTTTTAGTTAACTTGAAAGATTTAATGGCTGGTTAAGAAAATCTCAAAAAGAGCAGTAGTAATGGAATATTGTAAACATACATTGTACAAAATGAGCAGTAGTAATGGAACATTGTATACATACATTGTACAAAATGAGCAGTATTAATGGAATATTGTATATATACATTGTACAAACTGAGCAGTATTTATGGAACATTGTATACGTATATTGTACAAAATGAGCAGTATTTATGGAACATTGTATACATACATTGTACAAAATGAGCAGTAGTAATGGAACATTGTATACCTACATTGTACAAAATGAGCAGTAGTAATGGAACATTGTATACATGCATTGTACAAAATGAGCAGTATTTATGAAACATTGTATACATACATTGTACAAAATGAGCAGTAGTAATGGAACATTGTATACAAACATTGAACAAAATGAGCAGTTTTTATGGAACATTGTATACTTACATTGTACAAAATGAGCCGTAGTAATGGAACATTGTATACATATATTGTACCAAATGAGCAGTATTAATAGAACAATGTATACACACATTGTACAAAATGAGCAGTATTTATGGAACATTGTATACATACATTGTACAAAATGAGCAGTAGTAATGGAACATTGTATACATAATTTGTACAAAATGAGCAGTAGTAATTGAACATTGTATACATACATTGTACAAAATGAACAGCATTAATGGAACATTGTATACATATTTTGTACGAAATGAGCAGTAGTAATGGAACATTGTATACATATATTATACAAAATGAGCAGTAGTAATGGAACATTGTATACATATATTGTACAAAATGAGCAGTAGTAATGAAACATTGTATACATACATTGTACAAAATGAGCAGAATTTATGGATCATTGTATACATACATAGTACAAAATGAGCAGTAGTAATGGAACATTGTATAGATATACTGTACAAAATGAGCAGTAGTATTGAACATTGTATTCATATATTGTACAAAATGAGCAGTAGTAATGGAACATTGTATACATACATTGTACAAAATGAGCAGTAGTAATGGAACATTGTATATATATATTGTACAAAATGAGCAGTAGTAATGGAACATTGTATACATATATTGTACAAAATGAGCAGTAGTAATGAAACATTGTCTACATACATTGTACAAAATGAGCAGTATTTATGGATCATTGTATACATACATAGTACAAAATGAGCAGTAGTAATGGAACATTGTATACATATACTGTACAATATGAGCAGTAGTATTGAACATTGTGTTCATATATTGTACAAAATGAGCAGTAGTAATGGAACATTGTATACATACATTGTACAAAATGAGCAGTAGTAATCTTACTTTGTATACACACATTGTACAAAACGAGAAGTATTTATGGAACATTGTATACATATATTGTACAAAATGAGCAGTAATAATTGAATATTGTATAAATACATTGTACAAAATGAGCAGTAGTAATGGAACATTGAATACATACATTGTACAAAATGAGCAGTAGTAATGGAACATTGTATACATATATTGTACAAAATGAGCAGTAGTAATGGAACATTGTATACATACATTGTACAAAATGAGCAGTATTTATGGAACATTGTATACATATATAGTACAAAATGAGCAGTAGTATTGGAACATTGTATACACACATTGTACAAAATGAGCTGTATTTATGGAACATTGTAAACATACATTGTACAAATGAGCAGTATTTCTGGGACATTGTATACATACATTGTACAAAATGAGCAGTATTAATGGAACATTATATACATACATTGTACAAAAGGAGCAGTATTTCTGGAACATTGAATACATACATTGTACAAAATGAGCAATAGAAATGGAACATTGTATACATTCATTGTACAAAATGAGCAGTAGTTAATGGAACATTATACATACATGTACAAAATGAGCAGTAGTAATGGAACATTGTATACATACATTGTACAAAATGAGCAGTAGTAATGGACATTGTAACATACATTGTACAAAATGAGCAGTATTAATGGAACATTGTAAACATAATTGTACAAAATGAGCAGTATTTATGGAACATTGTATACATAATTGTACAAATGAGCATAGTAATGGAACATTGTATACATTCATTGTACAAAATGAGCAGTAGTAATGGACATTGTATACATACATTGAACAAAATGAGCAGTATTAATGGAACATTGTAAACATACATTGTACAAAATGAGCAGTATTTTGGAACATTGTATACATACATTGTACAAAATGAGCAATAGCTAATGGAACATTGTATACATTAATTGTACAAAATGAGCAGTAGTAATGGACAATATATACATACATATTACAAAATGAGCAGTAGTAATGGAACATTGTATACATACATTGTACAAAATGAGCAGTAGTAATGGAACATTGTAACATACATTGTACAAAATGAGCAGTATTAATGGAACATTGTATACATACATTGTACAAAATGAGCAATTAATGGAACATTGTATACATACATTGTACAAAATGAGCATAGTAATGGAACATTGTATACATACATTGTACAAAATGAGCATAGTTATGGAACATTGTATACATACAATTGTACAAATGAGCAGTAGTAATGGAACATTGTATACATACATTGTACAAAATGAGCCTAGTAATGGAACATTGTATACATACATTGTACAAATGAGCAGTAGTAATGGAACATTGTATACATACATTGTACAAAATGAGCAGTAGTAATGGAACATTGTATACATACATTGTACAAAATGAGCAGTAGTAATGGAACATTGTATACATACATTGTACAAAATGAGCAGTATTTATGGAACATTGTATACATATATTTTACAAAATGAGCAGTAGTAATGGAACATTGTATACATACATTGTACAAAATTAGCAGTATTTATGGAACATTGTATACATATATAGTACAAAATGAGCAGTAGTATGAACATTGTATACATACATTGTACAAAATGAGCAGATTTATGGAACTTTGTTACATACATAGTACAAAATGAACAGTATAATGGAACATTGTATACATACATTGTACAAAATGAGCAGTAGTAATGGAACATTGTATACATACATTGTACAAAATGAGCAGTAGTAATGGGACATTGTATACATACATTGTACAAAATGAGCAGTATTTATGGAACATTGTAAACATACATTGTACAAAATGAGCAGTATTTCTGGAACATTGTATACATACATTGTACAAAATGAGCAATAGTAATGGAACATTGTATACATTCAATGTACAAAATGAGCAGTAGTAATGGAACATTGTATTCATACACTATACAAAATGAGCAGTAGTAATGGAACATTGTATACATACATTGTACAAAATGAGCAGTAGTAATGGAACATTGTATAAATACATTGTACAAAATGAGCAGTAGTAATGGATCATTGTATACATACATTTTACAAAATGAGCAGTATTTATGGAAGATTGTATACATATATAGTACAAAATGAGCAGTAGTAATGGAACATTGTATACATACATTGTACAAAATGATCAGTGGTAATGGAACATTGTATACATACATTGTACAAAATGAACAGTATTTAAGGAATATTGTATACATACATTGTACAAAATGAGCAGTTGTAATGAACATTGTATACATACATTGTACAGAATGAGCAGTAGTAATGGAACATTGAATACATACATTGTACAAAATGAGCAGTAGTAATGGAACATTGTATACATATATTGTACAAAATGAGCAGTAGTAATGGAACATTGTATACATACATTGTACCAAATGAGCTGTATTTATGGAACATTGTATACATACATAGTACAAAATGAGCAGTAGTAATGGAACATTGTATACATATACTGTACAATATGAGCAGTAGTATTGAACATTGTATTCATATATTGTACAAAATGAGCAGTAGTAATGGAACATTGTATACATACATTGTACAAAATGAGCAGTAGTAATCTAACTTTGTATACATACATTGTACAAAATGAGCCCTAGTAATGGAACATTGTATACATACATTGTACAAAATGAGCAGTAGTAATGGAACATTGTATACATACATTGTACAAAATGAGCAGTATTTATGGAACATTGTATACATATATTGTACGAAATGAGCCATAGTAATGGAACATTGTATACATACATTGTACAAAATGAGCAGTATTTATGGAACATTGTATACATATATTGTACAAAATGAGCAGTAGTAATGAATATTGTATACATATATTGTACAAAATGAGCAGTAGTAATGGAACATTGTATACATACATTGTACAAAATGAGTCGTAGTAATCTATCATTTTATACATACATTGTACAAAATGAGCCGTAGTAAGGGAACATTGTATACATACATTGTACAAAATGAGCAGTAGTAATGGAACATTGTATACATACATTGTACAAAATGAGCAGTATTTATGAAACATTGTATACATACATTGTACAAAATTAGCAGTAGTAATGGAACATTGTATACATACATTGTACAAAATGAGCAGTAGTAATGGAACATTGTATACATACATTGTACAAAATGAGCAGTATTTATGGAACATTGTATACATATATTTTACAAAATGAGCCGTAGTAATGGAACATTGTATACATACATTGTACAACATGTACGTCCATCCTCGACAAAAGCACTCTTTTTTTATCAGTGTATCTTGCTGTATACGAGAACATCTCAAAAAGTATTTGAAAAGCTATCTTACTATTGAAGTTTTTCATGAACTACAATATAATACTTATAAAATCAATTAAAAAGAGTTTATGAACAATTCCTCGCCACAGATTCCCCGAACGTAATCATTTTTCAATTCCTGTTCCAATAATTGTAAACAGTCACAATGGATTCATTTTATTCTTGTGACTCAGAAGTTCTCGCTCCTTCAAATTTTTGAAGAATATAACTTGGTGTCACCATCACAGCAATCAATTTGGTTGTAAACCCACAAGCATCCGTAACACCGTGCCTTGAATCGATTTCTATATTTAAACGAAAACTATTTAAAGTATATACGAATATTTCACCGTTATCTGCAACTAAATAGTTACAAAATTGTTCAATATGTTTGAGTAAATTTATCTGGAGTAAAGGTTCAATGCTGACGGTAACGCAGAATCATGATCATCATTTGTTTGATACGACTGTAAGGGATTTAGGGAAATGTAGCAGTCGTGACTTATTTGCATGTAAAGTATATTTTTTCCTCTGAACTCGAATAAATGTACTTCTGAGGTTGATTTCTTCGACTCTTCCTAACTTCATTTATGGCATCTTCTGTATTAAGATACAAAATACGTTCGGCATTCCTCAAATTCACTTTGCCTTTTCTCAAAGAATCTGGAAACAACAATTATTCTTGCACTATTTATCTTAACAGTTATTTCATTATTAAAAAACAATAATTTTCAAATGTTCCTACTTGCTGTGGCCATTACTCGAACAACGGGAAACAATGACCAATTACAGTATAATCATGTGACTCCAACCTCTCAACTGCTTTATCGTGTCTCTGATTACTGGTAAATAATGGGCAGTATGCTAATTTATTGTCATCTTACATCCAATTTGTCGCTATTAATTGCAGTCCGTTAATAAATAGTTGTACATTTCTGCATAAAAAGACTAAGAAACAAGTTGCCAAATATGATTGATAATGTGCCAATATAGACTGTTGATTTTAAATTAATTAATTTATAACAAAGGGGTGTAAATATGCAGAAACAGCATAAAAAATTTAACTTAAAAGTAAACAAAAAAAAATTCATGGAAGGACTTCAGGAAACAAGGAATAAATTATTTATAAGAAATGTTAAAATTAATTGAGTTACAAAATCAAGTTTTAATCTGAGAGGACACATGTATGTAATATAAGAAAGTTTGTATGAAATTATGTAGACTACCTTATCTTGCACAGGCAGAAAAGTTATGGCAGCATGTTTTTGTCCACTAAAGGGAACAAGGTAGTATTTTTAGCGTCTTCATCCACTGTCCAGATTTTGAAATCAGATAACATGTATATATCTCTAATTGTCAAGAATTACATGGAGAAGCGTAAAATTCTTTTTTGCCAAATAATTCTCTTCTTATTATGCACAGTCATCACCGCTGTAAGCAATATATTCTACAACTATATCATCATCTCCCTTCAGGCCAATACGACTGTCAGCTTTGCATGCAGCATTATATTGAAAATTTGATATAGTATGTACTATGGGTATAGTACAAGTATCATACTACATATTATACACTATGTAGTATGATACTTTTACTATGGTCCTCTACAATTCTGTGAAAAAGGACCATCGTAATTCTGACACTTTAGAAAGGGTGTAATGCCTGTCTGTGCACATATCATGTTTCGCATGTTTTGCATTTCATGGTAACGACAAACTAATTGTTGGAGTGGCTTTACTGACTTCCTCGCCAGTTTTTTCAAAAACTGCATCAAGTTTTCAAATTTGAAGGCACTAAGTACATCAAGTGTTCGAAATGTTTTTACATCAACCAAATAAACACAAGTCCATGCACATTACCTAGTATATGTTCCTCACCATACAAGTTATCAAATTATGTAAATAATGTCTAAGCAGTGAATTCACAAAATTAACTCTTTACTCAGAAAATTTATCCTCGCAACGAAGCAATCTTATATATATATATATATATATATATATATATATATATGTGTGTGTGTGTGTGTGTGTGTGTGTGTGTGTGTGTGTGTGTGTGTGTGCGCGCGTGTGTGTGTGGACCGAGAAAATTGCTGTAAACATCTTCATCCAAATAGGGCCTTGATGCCATGGGACCAGTATTTAGGAGAAACTGCCTGAATTCTGTAACCTTTCATTGATTTATAAAGATGAAATATTGACTTCCTGACTATTTCATAAGGAGTATGAGATCCCACACACTCTAACTTTCTTAATATTATCTCCACTTTTGCATTGGGAATGCGAACATCGATTTTTCCCCGTAGCCGCAAATTAATAATTTTCTTAACAATGCCCAAAACCATGTAAGTGCATGTATTACAAAGCATGTTCGTAACTAAACCAAACCTAAGGATTTTCCCCACTGCACATGGACCTAAGTGAAAACTGTCATCTTTGTGGGAAAAAAAAAAATCTTCGTATGTCTTTTCCTAATATTTGCATCAGCAAAGAAAATTATTCTATTCTTATAGTCAACTTCCCCACAAACCTTGGTACAACTTCAGTAACCAGTATGTCCTTTAATGTTCAGATTTGCAGGAGCCTCACAAATAACATTCTGAGCACATGCATTGTAAAACTTGCCATTATAGTCACCTTCCCCACAAACCTTGGTACAACTTCAGTAACCAGTATGTCCTTTAATGTTCAGATTTGCAGGAGCCTCACAAATAACATTCTGAGCACATGCATTGTAAAACTTGCCATTATAGACCATTCCTTGGTACAACTTCAGTAACCAGTATGTCCTTTAATGTTCAGATTTGCAGGAGCCTCACAAATAACATTCTGAGCACATGCATTGTAAAACTTGCCATTATAGATCATTCCTTGGTTGCATAAATTAACAGTATCATCAACGAGTTCCTTCAGAAAATCAACTGCACTTGCTGGTTTTTGTAGCTCATGGTACACGACAATAATTAATACATGTTTATACGGTACTACTGAACGAAAAATATGCCAAAAACAAGTGGTTTAAGATGACAATGGCCAACCATCAACAGAAACAGGTACATAAATGTGTGTAGAATATATTTAATAGGTGTTTGGCAAATTTTCAATTACTTTTTGCAATCCGAAGTGGGAATACAACCCTGGTAATAGTTTACCTCTGTGTTTCTAGGAGTACCCAAACTACTTCTTGCATCAAGCGGTACCGTAGCATTACATGGGTGGGATTTTGTAATATTTTCAGTAATGATGAGAATTCTACATGACTTATGTGATGATCTAAAGCCCATAGCCCAAGACTATGATTCAGATTAGTTTCGGGATCTGCAAATCGTTATTGTCCTAATGAACAAGAGTCGCTGTCATTTATTCTGGTTGATGTGTTTGTTTGTTTCAAATGTAATTTCGCTAAAAGTGTGTTAGAGCATTGTAAAAAATTTTCAGGTTAACTTTCTAAATTGTAATGGAAGTTTTAACCTATACATTGTATGGAAATAATACCACATGACTGACTGCAAATATAGGAATGTTGAGCGCCGTTACTATACAAGATTGGGGACTTCGCTGCACATTTGACTGTTTAATGAGCGAATGTAGGAGCTCGACCATGGACGTATGAGGAAATAGTTTACCATTCACACTTTCTCACTATTCATGTACATTAGTATGGTAATTTTAAGAATAATTTCTTAGAATGTGACATCTTCAATAACCTGTGTATTTGCGTGTCCACAGTAGGCAATATCTTGTTAACATCTTCAATAGGTTGCGGGTTGGTTAGCCCAAGGTCTGTGTACACATTTCTGTCACTATCAGTTGAACAAATGTCAACATGTTGCGAAGAACTAGATGTATCCACACAAAATTTTTTCCTGTTTTAAGAAATATTAATAGTGCTGCAGTTTCTTTCCAGCTCCGCCATTTCACTGTTTGATCACAAACACCCGTGTCTTTACCTTTAGGCATTTTGTTGCCCAAAAATAAATATTGGAAATTTCTTAATTTAATCAGCTTTTAAAGTTATATAATGATAACCAATGCCTATAGATATTCAAGAATCCAGATAGTTTGGAACAAATGCAGAATTTTTATCAACAATGAGCACAAAATGGTTTGTGGACTAGTTTAAACATTGGCTTCTTGTGTTCAAGTTTTTTTATCACCTGGCACTTTCATGAGTCATAAGTCAGTTTTACATTATTCTTGTAGAAGTCTGGAAAACCGTGTTAAGTAGACATCAAACATAACGAGAACATCACATGACAACCTGTGGAAACACAATGCCAATACATCACAATTATATAATTTGTTTGAAATACTAGTTTTAATTGCTACTCTCTAACTTGAGACCGGTAGTACTTAATTTCAAAGGTCTTTATCTTCAAACGCCAGCAAATTAAAATATATAAATAATGTAAATGTCTTAGGATACAGTTGGATGTGAATTCTTCAAATCTTCTTTAAGAGCAAGAGCTCAACATATATATGTATGTATATATATAAACCTTAAAGGAATGCAATTAATACTTTTCTGGAGAATAAAATACTTATCTAGGTTGTTAAATTTTATCTAAGTAATGTTTAGTTAACTTACACTAAACTTACTTTAAAAATAACTACCAAAAAACTTTTATAAGAACTGCTATGCTGCAATCTTAACTGGATACAAAGTGATTTACAGCAAATATGCGGGCTTACTGTAAACTGAGAAAAGGAAAAAAATATAATTTGGCAGTGTTATACTGTGTTGGTAATTTGGCAGTGTTATACTGTGTTGGTAATTTGGCAGTGTTATACTGTGTTGGTAATTTGGCAGTGTTATACTGTGTTGGTAATTTGGCAGGGTTATACTGTGTTGGTAATTTGGCAGTGTTATACTGTGTTGGTAATTTGGCAGTGTTATACTGTGTTGGTAATTTGGCAGTGTTATACTGTGTTGGTAACTTTACGGTAGTTTTACTCTTCCAAAAATAGAAGGGAAAAATGTTCTATTTATTGGCTTCATCAAAGATACTGTATATTATGTACAATTTTGTTGGAGTTGTTTGTAATCCATATGTATTTACTGTAAATACAAAACAGTTAATAGAAACCATTCTCGAAGTTAGTTTTCTTATGTTTAGAATCTACTGAGAAAAATGCTCCCCTTTCGCTATAAATTCTCACCTCCCTAACCCTTACGCTAAATAACGAGTTGCGTTATCAATAACAATGAACTACGGTTAGATTGAGTACCAATAGAAAAGAAAAATATGTTGCCATGGTTTCTCAATCAACCCAACACTAATCTTGTGGACAGATATTTTAAATGTAATTTTTTATACTTCACTATTATACTTACCCCACCCAAAATTTCTCTGGTATATGCCTTTCCCCCTATTAAGCTGTAATGGGTAGGTTTAATAGAAAAACCTTATGAAGATATACAGATTCAGTCTCAGAAGAAGCGAAATACACAATTTTTGGAAAAAATTTTCAATGGGAAAATACGTACAATTAAAAACTGCAGAATTACCTACCGTAGTTCCGCATAAAATATAAATGAATGTGCCTATTTTTAGTTTAACCAGTGGAAAAACCCGATGCATGCAGTCATAACAATTTACTGACAATGCATTTTATAGTTTTGAGAAATCTGCATAGAGGAAATAGTAGTCTAGGCTACATAGGCCATGTTTCCAATGGGCACTTTTTGTTAACAGAATTGTCGCTTGAGTCACGTGACCCCCTTGTGCCTCAAAATTGAGGACGTATTTTAATTATTTGTTTTTTGCGTTTAGCATATTTTCAACTTCAAAACAAGCACATTACTTAAGAAATACAAATTAACAAACTACTTTAATATTAGTTTGTATTTTTATAACTAGCTGATCCCGACGAACGTTGATCTGCCTCTATCAAGTTCTATTTTGCCTTCTCTATTACGTCCTCTCTATTACGTCTGGTACGTCGACCGATGTTTGACTGTAGTATCGCTGGCAATTTTTTCTTTTCTATCAACACACATTTCCTTCAAGTATGAGCAAAATCGGCCCATAAATATAGACGTTAGACTCCAGCGCCACCTATCGGAATGAAACATAACTAAAAACCTTACTCACCATCTCAATAATATATGGTGTGAATATGGTCTCAATAAATGAACAAATATTTACTGCAAGTATAAGCAAAATACGGTCCATAAATATAGAAGTTAGACTCCAGCACCACCTATCGGAACCTAACCTACCTAATGCAAAGCACAATAAAACAATTTATTTTAGATCAACAAACATTTTCTTTAAATATGAGCAAAATCATACTCCAGTACCACCTATCGGAATAAAACATAGCGCCAAAAACCTTACTCACCACCTAAATAACATATGGTGTGAATATGGTCTCAATTGGTCCAGTGGTTTGTCAGTGATGATGCGGTTTAGTCACGCACAAAGGATTTTATATATAAATAAGTTATCTAGATAAGCGTACAGCTCGAGTTATCGCAATAAACAAAAGTTGTTGCATGGTCGTAATAAACAAAAGTTGTTGCATGATCGTAATAAACATAAGTTGTTGCATGGTGGTAATAAACAAAAGTTGTTGCATGGTCGTAATAAACAAAAGTTGTTGCATGGTCGTAATAAACAAAAGTTGTTGCATGGTGGTAATAAACAAAAGTTGTTGCATGGTCGTAATAAACAAAAGTTGTTGCATGGTCGTAATAAACAAAAGTTGTTGCATGGTCATAATAAATATTTAGAAAGTAAGTAAACACAATTATTATGACATGTAACAATACATAAAATAAATAAATAAATGGGATATATCTCCGTGTGTGTTAGGTACAGCTTTATGCCATAGGCCCTAATTATTTTATTTACTGGTGATAACGGAAACATGATAAAAACATTTTTATAAAATTGTTATAGATAAATGCATTAATTATCCAACTTAAAATCGGAAAGTCGCCTGGTGGCAATTTCTTCCCTCTCTCACATCATACTACTCCCAGGTCAATTTAAACTCTCCAGCCAATCTCACAGTTACATACCAACTACTCCTTCAACAAGTTCCACTCTCTCACCCCACTCACAATCCTCGACTGCCTACTCCATACCCTCTGAATCTTCTTGTTATTGTTTTCTTTCCCTCTGTACATCCCCTTAGTTAAAAGGGAACATAACTTCTCCCATACTCCCTCAAAGTTCACTATCATGTACATTCTGGCAAGCCTTTTCCATATTTACCTTTCCTTAGTGAACGCTACACCATTTCCTTAATTATCACTTCATCTTCACCATTCTGCTCCTGCCTTTTCCACTTAATATTCACCCATCTTATTGCCCTTCTGTGTACCCTCTCTTACTCCTGCACCTCCACTTCCGTGTAAATATCCCTCTCTGCTGCAGCTTTATTGTAAAATATGCCTTTTCCTTTATCTCGCTGCTGACTCCCTTCAGTGCCTTTCCAGAAATTCCCAATGCACATCTTCCCATAGGAACCACACTGTACCTGCAGTAAGTGGTGACTGATGTATTTCGTATTTTAGTATTTAG
The DNA here is from genome assembly GCA_029891345.1 of Dryococelus australis. Taxonomy (NCBI): domain Eukaryota; kingdom Metazoa; phylum Arthropoda; class Insecta; order Phasmatodea; family Phasmatidae; genus Dryococelus; species Dryococelus australis. Next base: position 808,876 of record CM057005.1, on the reverse strand, counting down.
AATATAGCTATGCTTCTAAGCTTACTGAAATACTAAATCACCAAATTGCAACCATCGATGAACAAATTACTGCCGGTGGCGTCCGAATTGAACGTACAAAATTATCAAAACACTAATCTACCGAATCGTTAATTCGATCACTGCCTTACTAAGCCACAAGACCTGAATATCGCAGCTGTCTTACCTCGCTCATGAATGACACACACACACATACACACACTCAAGACTATTACATGTTTATCTTGTCTCAATATCATAACTTCTAGAAATGTGATACCAGTAAGTAAAAGCTTAATTTCAATTCCACTATCGTTGCACTTTCATCAAGTTCATAAATTTTAGTTGTAACGTAATCATTATTTTCTATCACGACCTGAGGTTCATTAACATTCTGAAATTTTGGTCTTCTATTTCTCACATTAATTACATAAACTCTTCCTTTCCACCTTTAGCCCATTTTCCAAAATATCTGAAATAATATTCAAATCTGCATTAAGGATAGGTTAGGTTAGTTTAGGTTAAGTTAGGTTAGGTAGGGTTATGTTGGGTTAGGTTAGGATATGTGTGCAACATCACAACCCTTCACATATCTAATAATAATCCAAATCACACGAATATTTGTTAAAGGTAATAAATTTTCACATCTAATGAAAATAACCACCAACATTGGATACTAAAAATGATTCTTATTTTTTTCATTGAACATAAATACACTTCATCAAAGCACAATACTCTTTTGTTGAACATAAATACACTTCATCAAAGCACAATACTCTTTTGTTGAACAAAAACTCCACGATGACTGCCAGATGAGTTTGGAGCTGCAGCAAATGAATTTCGCCGAACTTCGAAAATAAGGAGATGTACGAGGACCCGAGAACTGCCAACGGGGATGAACGACGGCGGAGTACTTGATTTGGTGACCTGAGGACGGCTTAACTACTCGAGGTACTCTGATTCTGAGGTGTAAAAACCTGGGATTCCTGCATCGTCTCATCGAAGGATGAAGTAAGCCAGCGTAAGAAATCTCGCTTCTAGAACTAAACCAGTGGTTCCTGAGTCATTTAAGAAAATAAGAAGTATCGCTTCCGACGTGCAGCTGGCAGGATTCATTAAAATAATAATTTATATCAAGAAACTCAGTCAACCAGATGAATACGTATCTAAATCAATTCTCGAAGTCATGATATTGTATCTGGTGTTGACAGAGTCAATATTAATTAAGTTACAATTTTATTGAGCTCTTAGAGTACAATTAATTATCTTACAGCAGGGTCATACCCTATAATCAAAAACTGAAGTTTTCGGAGGGCCGCTGTGGACAAACGGAAGGGAGGGGAGGGGAGGGAAGACAACACCCCCTTACTGACCACCCCTCCTCTTTGAAATCCTTCTCCCCCTCTCCCCACGAGGAGGAGTTACAGTGGCAAGGGGGGTATATTTTCCATTTCCTGGGATTGGGGTCGGCCTGGTGGTGGGCTTTTCGACCGATTTCCTTCAAAATTGGGGGAGGGGTGCCTTTCCGTGCCCCGCCATCCCCCATTAACAACTAGGCCCTTCGTAAGCCTAAGGCCTAAGTCGTAAGTCTTATGTCTTATGTCTTAAATATTAGTATTATGATTTAGGTCTTAAATTTTACATTTGAAGTCTTAAGTTTTAAGTCATCAGTTTTGAGTCTTCAGTCTTAAATCTTAAGTTTTAAGTCTTACTTTCACTATAATTGCTACTGCGTGTCGGGAGGTGCGAGAGAGCCCGTGCCGATGTTCCCAGACGACATTGCACTAAAAATACTAATTCAACGGTTACCTGCTTCATCTATGGTGGCTAGGCCCGCTGTTTCCGCGGGCCCGACCCCTGGTTTCGTATTATTCTTAAACCTCATGTAAAGTGATCGTATGTTTGTTTAGGGTTTTCTATTCATCATCAACAGAATTTAGGTGTATCAGTTGTTTGTTAAGAGAGCCATGTGTGACGATTTATTTCTTTAAATGTCCTCATTAAAACTGCATTTTCTATGCTTATTCGTGTTTCTTTGTTGTGTAGCGTAGGTGCTTGTTTGATGAATATTTTAATCGTAGTGATATATACTTTCAATTGAAGTGTCCAGTGTATGTCTGGTAAATTTCTGACATTTATGAATCCTCTTACACACTTACCTAACACGATTAACAATTCTCTCAGGGCATCATGGCACACATCACACACATATCTTAAATATTTAATTTTGAATATATTTAGATCCAATATATGCAGAGAATTTAATACAGATGGCGTATTAACGTGGTGGCCAAAAGCGAGAGTAATATCTTTTATCCAATACAACGAAACTAATCGCAGGTGTGCTACATAGAGGAATACATTTATATGGTTATTTTAATAAAAATTAGTCCATGGATTTTGAGACACTGAGAAATTGGGAATGAATAAACGTTTCAGTAGAGACACATATTTCTTTAGATTTTCGTTTCGGCAAACCACCGAAAGCGAAATGGCTGATGACAAATCCGATATAATCAGATTAGAGGGAACAGCCATAGTAAGTGTCAGGTCCAGCGTCACGGGTGAAGATGATTACAAACAGAGACTAGAGAGGAGAGAATTTTACGAGAAATATTTGATACTGTGGCCACAGAAGTGGCAATTAGTAGTCATATTGACAAGAATAGCCAGAATGACCTAATTACTATATTAGCTAATATGATGCGAACGATAAACACAAATTTTGCAGAATATAAGGCAGATTTGAAGACCAAATTAGATGCAAATTCTTCCCAGTTAAGCGTAGAATTGAATGGAAAATTGGACAATTAGGAGGCAAGTTTAAACCAAGGAGAATGTATAGGATAACTGGGGAGGCCATGGCTAGGGTAGGGGTGATGCCGATCGGAAACGAACAAGGGATGAAAAAGGAAGGGACGAGAGCGTATTTCTGGGGAATACTGTGTCTTGCAGACTTGAGCAGCGTATTGTTTGGTGTGTTACACTGGTAAGTTCATGTTGTCCGCACGGTTGTTCAAATCATTGGGATTCGTAACCAGATTTGAAGAGGTTGCAAGACAAATGAGGCCTGGAAAAGGGAAATTTAAGTTTTCGCTAACAGCAAATGTTCTAAGTTTACCCGTTGCAGATGCTCTTAAAACGTGAGATGCAGATTTACGACTTCCGCGAGTTTCAAGGTGCATTAGCCATAATTAAATTAATTAGGATATTTGACAGATTGCTTGATACTCTTAATTCATTCAGTCCCATTTGCAGAATCTGTAAAGCGCCTCTGAAGGAAACCAATAAATCTTTTTGTCTCAACTGCTTAAATGAAGCAAAGGCGTACATTTTAGGACTTCATAACTCTGAGCGCAAGGGCATTCTAAAGTCATCGTGTAAAACTGGGTTTCTTGGTTTCCATATATTTGTATACAGAGTGTCATCAGAATGTTTGATATTTTAACTGTCGAAAAAATTTTTCTTGGCTATATCCTGACAAACAAGTTGAGTCAAGACCACATTGAAATGTTTTTTTTGGCTGTATCCAAAGACAGTTTGGCTGAAAACAATAATAATTCTGCTAGGCAATTTAAGACAGCATACAAAACTTGTTTCTTTAAATATCAAGTGCAGTTTTCAGAAAAAGGCAACATTTCTTAACATTCTGACATAACAATTCTTGCATATGTCAACTCTCCCGTCAACAAACTAACATCGAGGCATATAGCATACACAGCCTAGTAAAGAATCTTTCAGCGGATTTCTCGAGTCTTAAGTTTATATACTGAAACTGTTATACCACAAATTGCTGGATTTGTGGTGTTTAAATTATCAAGAAAATTGAACTCTTATATTTGTGCCAATGTGTTGTTTGCCAACGACGAACACTACTCACTTATTGAGACAAAAACTAAAGGTGACTTGATATCGCCCTGAAAATATGATGCAGAAATATGTAGGTTAACAGAAGCCTATTTTAGATGTGCACAGAAAAACAGTTAAAATTTATATGTACATCTAAGTGTCCAAACATTATTATCTGCAGCAAAAACTGCTAGCAAAAGAAGTATTTTTTATAATCTTGACCAGCACAGCAAGAATTTCGGTATTTTCTCAGGAAACTTCCATGACTTAATAAAATACATTATCAAGTGTTATTTTGATATTAGACTCCATCACGCGACAAAAGAACGCAATCACTTATCGGCAGGGAAAAAAGCTACGCTCAGTTTTAAGTAGACCTGTCATTTACAAAAATCCGTGAAGAGTTCAGTATATTTAGAGCTCGGTATAAAACTTACATCGTAATAAATCTTTATAGATGTTGTACTCATATCCAGCAAAAAATTATATGGTTGTAAACAATGCTGCCATAGAAAATCCCTGAACACCTTATAATATGGGCGATATGTAAAAATCGAATGAGCTGCCACCTTGAAGTAATTAAATGTTGGTGAAAATCACCGATATTGTAAAAGTTTGTTTATGTATAGCATTATTTTAAACATGTGTAATGTTTTAGGAATTTTCACAGTACTTTATATATGTATGCATATATATATGAAGGTATATATTATCGCAAACTATTTCCCGATAATGTTTATTACTGCACTATTTGAAGTTTGTGCAAATTGTGTTCATATGTATATTCTTCTGCTGCCTGTGCAAACTCATAACAATAATATTTTTAGATTATTGACAATTACACAAAATATAAATTTAAATGGTGTTTACCACAATGACTGCAGTATTTTTGTGGCTATGCGCGTTAACAAGCGTCTTACAAATTAGTCACAACCTAGAGTAATCGTTAATGTAAATTATTTTAGTATACACAGTTGTAAAAATAAAACTAAATAGAATTATTACAGTCATTTTGTTCCTCAAATGTGTTTGTGTACATATATATATATAAGCTAAATGTTAAATATAATATTGTACTAATTATAGAAGTAATACCATTTTTACACTCCACAGGTTTTTATACATTATTTTCCTTCGAACAAGTATACCTTGTCTCTGATTACATTTCACTATGATCTGTTGTGGGAACCATGACACACACACACACACACACACACACACACACACACACACACACACATATATATATATATATATATATATATACATACATAGATCAGTTTATGTGACGCGGATAAGCAGAGTGCAGTCTTTCGGATGTGTACAGGTTTACTTCAATTAACTCTCATGTATTTCACTTCTAAAATCTATCATCACACTTTAAAATGGTCGATGTGATACTACGAATTTCTAAGAACCATCTAGTATTTATAATAGCCTTGTAAAACGCTTTGTATGAACCATAATATGTGTTCCACATAATATTATTCAGTCAGCTATGTATTAAGACACGTGACTGAAGGTATTTTCCATGTGGGAAAGTGTTGAAATTAATAAACTTTAGCATTACCAGGGTACTTACGACGCTAAAACCATAATAGCTAACTATTAGTTACCTGCACTTTACAAAGTGCCAAATATTTGAAACAGTTGGTAGAAATGAGTGTAATACGAAATAAAAAGGACTATTAGTAATAAATACAAATTACATCTTTAAAGTGATTTCAAACAGTCAAATTACGATATATAATAATTATCAGCATCATAAATTGTGAATATGCTTTAAGAAAATGTATAATTTGTGACTTGCCACAAACAAGAACGGATTACTTGTATAAACTACTTACCAGAATATGTAGTTGTCCTGCCTACAACCGCCGGAAAATTTCTCAGCTTTAACAGGCCAACAAAAGATAAGCACAAGGAGAAATTATTTTTAAAAAAAAGCAAAAAAATAAAGTTTGATGCTTCCTCAACATTTAGTAGGTGACGTTACCCCACCTACCACAGAAACAAAAAAATTTACAAAATGCTACTTTTTTTCTCTGCGAATTTGCAAAAAATGTCACCCAAAAAACACTATATAGTTGTTTAAAATACAAATACTTAAAATTACGGAGAGATAATTATGGGGTTCACGGGGAAAAGGTTTGACGATTTCAATTAAAAGTTTCAAGTCATTCGGGGGAATAGTGTTTGAGTGGTACGAGTTCATATTGAAAGATTTTTCGGCAGCTCGAGGACAAATATATACTTATTTATAATATACTTTAATTTTAAATTATGATTTAATTTTAAAAATTTTATTTATTTAAAATTTTTTGTAATTTAAAATTATATTTATAATTAATAAAATTTATTTTTAAAAAGCGGGGGGAGGGGAGCATGGTTTTTTTTACTTTTGGGGTATTTTTTGGAAAAATTTTTTAATAAATTTAATTTAATTTTTTTTTATGATAAAGAAAGGAAGGGTTTTTTTTAACTTTTTATTATTTTTTGTATGTTGTTAATTTTATCTTTAAGATCATAATTTATATATGTTTTTATTAAATTTTATCGGAGGGGGGGGGGGCGGGGGAAGGGGGGGGGCGGGAGGGGGGCGGGGGGGGGGGGTATGAGGGGGGGGGGTTTTGATTTTTTTTTTTTAGGGGGGGGGTGTATGGAACATTAAATAATTTAAATTGGGGGGGGGGGAAATGTCGATAAGCGGTTCACTTCTTTTCTTCAGCTAGAATCAGAGTAAATCGAAACGCTTCACTTCGCTTTCTTCGGCGTGGAATCAGGGAGTAAATGTCGAACCGCTTCACTTCGTTCTTCAGCGTAGAATCAGGAGTAATGCCGATAACGCTTCACTTCGCTTTTTCAATAGGAATAGAGTAAATGCGATAACCGTTCACTTCGCTTCTTCAGCTAGGAACAGGAGTAAATGGATAACCGGCTTCACTTCCTTTCTTCAGCGTATAATCAGGGAGTAATGTCGAAACCGGCTTCATTCGCTTCTTCGAGCGTAGGAATCAGGGAGTAAATCGATAACCGGCTTCACTTCGCTTTCTTCGAGCGTAGATCAGATAAATTCGATAGCGGCTTCACTTCGCTTTCTTAGTGGAATCAGGGAGTAAATGCGATAACCGTTCATTCGCTTTCTTCGAGCGTATAATCAGGATAAATGCGATAACGCTTCCTTCGCTTTCTTCAGCCTAGAATCAGGATAATGCGAAACGCTTCACTCGCTTTCTCACGTAGGAATCAGGAGTAAATGGATAACCGCTTCATTCGCTTTCTTCCAGCTAGAATAGGGATAAATGTCGATAACGGCTTCACTTCGCTTTCTTCACGTAGGAACAAGGAGTAAAGTCGATAACGGCTTAATTTCGCTTTCTTCAGCGTAGATTAGGAGTAAATGTTGATAACGCTTCACTTCGCTTCTTCCAGCAAGGATCAGAAATAAATGTCGATACCGCTTCACTTCGCTTTCTTCACAAGGAATCAGGAGTAAATGTCGATAACGGCTTCACTTCGCTTCTCAGCAGGAATCAGGGTAATGCATAACCGGCTTCCTTCGCTTATTTCAGCGTTAATCAGGATAAATGTCGAAACGCCTTCATTCGCTTCTTCCAGCTGGAATCAGGAGTAAATGCCGATAACCGGCTTCCTTCGCTTTCTTCCACGTAGGAATCAGGAGTAAATGTAGATAACGCTTTATTCGCTTTCTTCCAGCTAGGAATCAGGGTAAATGTCCGATAACCGCTTCTTCGCTTCTTCAGCTAGGAATCAGGATAAATGCCGATAACGCCTCACTTCGCTTCTTCGAGCGTAGAATCAGGAGTAAATGTCGATAACGCTCACTCGCTTTCTTCAGCTAGGAATCAGAGTAAATGTCGATAACGGCTTCACTTCGCTTTCTTCCAGCTAGGAATCAGGAGTAATGTCGATAACCGGTTCATTCGCTTTTCAGCGTAGAATCAGGAGTAAATGCCGATAACCGCTTCACTTCGCTTCTTCCGCTAGGAATCAGGATAAATGTGAAAACCGCTTAATTTCGCTTTCTTCAGCTAGGAATAGAGTAAATGTGATAACGGCTTCACTTCGCTTTCTCCAGCTAGATCAGGGAGTAAATGTCGTAACGTTCACTTCGCTTTCTTCCACCTAGGATCAGGGAGTAAATTCGATAACCGGCTTCACTCGCTTTTCAGCGCATAATCAGGGAGTAAATGCGATAACGCTTACTTCGCTTTCTTTAGCTAGGAATCAGGATAAATGCCGATAACCGCTCACTCGCTTTCTTCAGCGAGGAATCAGGAGTAAATGTCGATACCGGCTTCACTTCGTTTCTTCCAGCTAGGAATCAGGAGTTATCTAACTTCACTTCGCTTTCTTCCAGCGTAGGAATCAGGAGTAAATGCCGATAACGGCTTCACTTCGCTTTCTTCGAGCGTAGGAATAGGAGTAAATGTCGATAACCGCTTTCTTCGCTTTCTTCCAGTTGGAATCAGGAGTAATGCCGATAACCGGCTCACTTCGCTTCTTCAGCGTAGGAATCAGGGAGTAATGCGATAACCGCTTCACTACGCTTTCTTCAGCGTAGAATCAGGGAGTAAATGTCGATAACCGGCTTCCTTCGCTTTCTTCCAGCTTGGAATCAGGAATAAATGTCGATAACCGCTTCACTTCGCTTTCTTCAGTTAGGAAACAGGAGAAATCGATAACGCTTCACTCGCTTTTCTCGAGCGTAGGAATCAGGGAGTAAATGTCGATAAGCGCTTCACTTCGCTTTCTCCAGCGAGAATCAGGAGTAAATGCCGATAAACGCTTCACTTCGCTTTCTTCGCGTAGAATCAGGGTAAATGTCGATACGGCTTCACTTCGTTCTTCCAGCGTAGGAATCAGGAGTAAATTACTTCACTTCGCTTTCTTCCAGCGTAGGAATAGGAGTAAATGCCGATACCGCTTCACTTCGCTTTCTTCAGCGTAGGAATCAGGAGTAAATGCCGATAACGCTTCACTTCGCTTTTCAGCGTAGGAATCAGGATAAATGCCGATAACGGTTCACTTCGCTTTCTTCAGCGTAGAATCAGGGATAATGTTGATAACGCTTCACTTCGCTTTCTTCCAGCATAATCAGGAGTAAATTCGATAACCGCTTCACTTCGTTCTTCCAGCTAGGAATCATGAGTAATGCGATAACCGCTTCACTTCGTTTTTCGAGCGTATAATCAGGAGTAAATGTCGATAACGGCTTCCTTCCTTTCTTCCACCTTGGAATCAGGAGTAATGCCGATAACGGCTTCACTTCGCTTTTCGCTAGAATCAGGAGTAAATTCGATAACCGTTTCCTTCGCTTTCTTCCGCGTAGAATCAGGGAGTAAATGCCGAAACCGGCTTCACTTCGCTTCTCGAGCGTAGGAATCAGGGAGTAAATGTCGATAAGCGCTTCACTTCGCTTCTTCAGCGTAGGAATCAGGAGTAAATGTCATAACCGGCTTCACTTGCTCTTTCGAGCGTAGGAATCAGGAAATGTCGATAAGCGGCTTCACTTCGTTTTCTTCCAGCGTAGGAATCAGGCAGTAAATGCCGATAACCGGCTTCACTTCGCTTTCTTCGGCGTAGGAATCAGGGAGTAAATGTCGATCACCAGCTTCACTTCGTTTTCTTTCAGCGTAGGAATCAGGGAGTTAATGCCGATAAACGGCTTCACTTCGCTTTTTCCAGAATAGGAATCATTGGAGTAAATGTCGATAACCGGTTTCACTTCGCTTATCTTCCAGCGTAGGAATCAGGGAGTAAATGCCGATAACCGGCTTCACTTCCTTTCTTCGAGCGTATTAATCAGGAGTAAATGTCGATAAGCGGCTTCACATTCGCTTTCTTCGAGCGTAGGAATCAGGGAGTAAATATCGATAACCGGCTTCACTTCGCTTTCTTCGAGCGTAAGATTCATGGACTATATGTCGATTAGCGGCTTCACTTCGCTTTCTTAAATGTTGGATTCAGGGAGTAAATGCCGATAACCGGCTTCACTTCGCTTTCTTCGAGCGTATTAATCAGGAAGTAAAATGCCGATAACTGGCTTCACTTCGCTTTCTTCCAGCCTAGGAATCAGGGAGTTAATGCCGATAACCGGCTTCACTACGCTTTCTTCGAGCGTAGGAATCAAGGAGTAAATGAAGATAACCGGCTTCACTTCGCTTTCTTCCAGCGTAGGAATAAGGGAGTAAATGTCGATAAACGGCTTCACTTCGCTTTCTATCAACGTAGGAATCAAGGAGTAAATGTCGATAATCGGCTTAATTTCGCTTTCTTCAGCGTAGGATTTAGGGAGTAAATGTGATAAGCGGCTTCACTTCGCTTTCTTCCAGCATAGGATTCAGAAGTAAATGTCGATAACCGACTTCACTTCGCTTTCTTCTAGCAAAGGAATCAGGGAGTAAATGTCGATAAGCGGCTTCACTTCGCTTTCTTCCAGCCAAGGAATCAGGGAGTAAATGCCGATAACCGGCTTCGCTTCGCTTAGTTCGAGCGTATTAATCAGGGAGTAAATGTCGATAACCGCCTTCTATTCGCTGTCTTCCAGCCTTGGAATCAGGAGTTAATGCCGATAACCGCTTCACTTCGCTTTCTTCCAGCGTAGGAATCAGGGAGTAAATGTAGATAACCGCTTTATTTCGCTTTCTTCCAGCGTAGGAATCAGGAGTAAATGTCGATAACCGGCTTTTTCTTCGCTTTCTTCCAGAATTGGAATCAGGTAGTAAATGCCGATAACCGGCCTTACACTTCGCGTTCTTCGAGCGTAGGAATCAGGGAGTAAATGTCGATACCCGGCTCCACTACGCTTTCTTCGAGCGTAGGAATCAGAGAGTAAATGTCGATAAGCGGCTTCACTTCGCTTTCTTCCAGCGTAGGAATCAGGGAGTAAATGTCGATAACCGGATTCAATTCGCTTTCTTCGAGCGTAGGAATCATGGAGTAAATGCCGATAACCGGCTTCACTTCGCATTCTTCCTGCTTAGGAATCAAGGATTAAATGTTGAAAACCGGCTTAATTTCGCTTTCTTCAGCTTAGGAATTATCGAGTAAATGTTGATAAGCGGCTTCACTTCGCTTTCTTTCCAGCATAGGATTCAGGGAGTAAATGTCGTTAACCGCTTCACTTCGCTTTCTTCCAGCCTAGGTATCAGGGAGTAAATACCGATAACCGGCTTCACTACGCATTGTTCGAGCGCATTAATCAGGGAGTAAATGCCGATAACCGGCTTTACTTCGCTTTCTTTGAGCGTAGGAATCAGGAGTAAATGCCGATAACCGGCTTCACTTACGCTTTCTTCGAGCGTAGGAATCAGGGAGTAAATGTCGATCACCGGCTTCACTTCGTTTTCTTCCAGCGTAGGAATCAGGGAGTTAATCTTACTTCACTTCGCTTTCTTCCAGCGTAGGAATCAGGGAGTAAATGCCGATAACCGGCTTCACTTCGCTTTCTTCGAGCGTAGGAATCAGGGAGTAAATGTCGATAACCGGCTTTTCTTCGCTTTCTTCCAGAATTGGAATCAGGTAGTAAATGCCGATAACCGGCCTACACTTCGCGTTCTTCGAGCGTAGGAATCAGGGAGTTAATGCCGATAACCGGCTTCACTACGCTTTCTTCGAGCGTAGGAATCAGGGAGTAAATGTCGATAACCGGCTTCTCTTCGCTTTCTTCCAGCATTGGAATCAGGTAATAAATGTCGATAACCGGCTTCACTTCGCTTTCTTCTAGTGTAGGAAACAGGGAGAAATGTCGATAACCGGCTCCACTACGCTTTCTTCGAGCGTAGGAATCAGGGAGTAAATGTCGATAAGCAGCTTCACTTCGCTTTCTTCCAGCGTAGGAATCAGGGAGTAAATGCCGATAAACGGCTTCACTTCGCTTTCTTCGGCGTAGGAATCAGGGTGTAAATGGCGATCACCGGCTTCACTTCGTTTTCTTCCACGTAGGAATCAGGAGAAATGCGATAACCGGCTTCACTTCGCTTTTTTCGAGCTAAAATCAGGAGTAAATGCGATAACCGGCTTCACTTCGCTTTCTTAGAGTATGGAATTGGAAAATGTCATAACCGGCTCACTTCGCTTCTTCCAGCGTAGGAATCAGGAGTAAATCGATAACCGGCTTCACTTCGCTTTCTTCCGCGTAGGAATCAGGAGTAAAATCGATAAGCGGCTTCACTTCGCTTTCTTAAGCGTAGGAATCAGGGAGTAAAGTCGATAACCGGCTTCACTTCGCTTCTTCCAGTAGAATCAGGAGTAAATGTCGATAACCGGTTACTAGCTTCTTCGAGCGTAGGAATCAGAGTAAAGTCGATAAACGCTTCACTTCCTTTCTTCCAGCGTAGGAATCAGGGAGTAAATGTCGATAAGGCTTCACTTCGCTTTCTTCGCGTAGGAATCAGGGAGTAAAGTGATAACGGCTTCACTTCGTTTCTTCCAGCGTAGGAATCAGAGTAATGTCGATAACAGTAGGAATCAGGGAGTAAATGTCGATAACCGGATTCACTTCGCTTTCTTCGAGCGTATAATCAGGGAGTAAATGTCGATAAGCGGCTTCAACTTCGCTTTCTTCGAGCGTAGGAATCAGGGAGTAAATGTCGATAAGCAGCTTTCACTTCCTTTCTTCCGCGTAGGAATCAGGGAGTAAATGTCGATAACCGGCTTCACTTCGCTTTCTTCCAGCGTAGGAATCAGGGAGTAAATGTCGATAACCGCTTCACTTCGCATTCTTCCAGCGTAGGAATCAGGGGAATCAGGGAGTAAATGTCGATAACGTGCTTCAACTTCACTCGCTTTCTTCGGCGTAGGAATCAGGGAGTAAATGTCGATAACGGCTTCACTTCGCTATCTTCCAGCGTAGGAATCAGGGAGTAAATGTCCGATAACCGGCTTCACTTCGCTTTCTTCGAGCGTAGGAATCAAGGAGTAAATGCGATAACCGGCTTCACTTCGCTATTCTTCCGCGTAGGAATCAGGGAGTAAATGTCGATAAGCGGCTTCACTTCGCTTTCTTCCAGCGTAGGAATCAGGGAGTAAATGTCGATAACCGGCTTCACTTCGTCTTTCTTCCAGCGTAGGAATCAGGGAGTAAATCGATAACGGCTTCACTTCGCTTTCTTCCAGCGTAGGAATAAGGGAGTAAATGCCGATAACCGGCTTCACTTCGCTTTCTTCCAGCGTAGGAATCAGGGAGTAAATGCCGATAAGGCTTCACTTCGCTTTCTTCGAGCGTAGGAATCAGGGAGTAAATGTCGATAACGGCTTCATTTCGCTTTCTTCAGCGTAGGAATCAGGGATTAAATGTCGATAAACGGCTTCACTTCGCTTTCTTCGAGCGTAGGAATCAGGGAGTAAATTCGATAACCGTCTTCACTTCGCTTTCTTCCAGCGTAGGATCAGGAGTAAATGTCGATAACGGCTTCCTTCGCTTTCTTCAGCGTAGGAATCAGGGAGTAAATGTCGATAACTCGCTTATTCGCTTTCTTCCAGCGTAGGATATCAGGAGTAATGTCCGATAACCGGCTTCACTTACGCTTTTCTTCCAGCATAGGAATCAGGAGTAAATGTCGATAACCGGCTCCACTACGCTTTCTTCGAGCGTAGTAATCAGGTAAATCGATAACGCTTCACTTCGCTTTCTTCAGGTATAATCGGTAATGCGATAAGCGGCTTCACTTCGCTTTCTTCCAGCGTAGGAATCAGGGAGTAATGCGATAACCGGCTTCACTTCGCTTTCTTCGAGCGTAGGAATCAGGGAGTAAATGTCGATAACCGGCTTCACTTCGCTTTCTTCCAGCTAGGAATCAGGGAGTAACGATACAGCTATTGCTTCTTCGAGTAGAATCAGGATAATGCCGAAACGCTTCACTCTCTCAGCTATCTGAATTCATAACTCCTCGCTTTCGTTCAAGGAATCAGGGAGTAAATGTCGATACCGCTTCACTTTCGCTTTCTTCAGCTAGTCAGGGTAATTCATGGTTAACCATGTCATCCGTGATAACAGGCTGATAACACTTTTCGCTTTCTTCCAGAGCGTAGGAATCAGGTAGTAAATTCGATAACCGGCTTCACTTACGCTTTCTTCGACGTAGGAATCAGGGAGTATAATGCCGATAACCGGCCTCTTCCACGTTTGTTAACATAACCCTTGTTCTATCGAGTTCTAAATGCCATAACCTCTTCCTTCAGCCTCTCCAGTGTGTAATCAAGTTATCCTACCGGCCTATATACCAGGCCTCTTCCAGATGTGTAAGTATAATACATCCTCCTTGTTCCTAACAGGGTCAGATGTGATACCTCATCCATAATAGGTTGTGATAACTTCACTCCTTCTTCGCTAAATCAGGGTTAATTGATATTACCACATCTGATCCTTGCGGCCCTCTCCAGTGTGAACGATATGACTGCTTAAATCAGGGTTATTGCCGATACGCTCTTCTTTTCCAGTCTAGTGTAACTATATAATGTCATAACCGGCTCTCTACGTTTTGAACTTATATAAAGCATCCACTGCTTCTACTAGGCTCTCTCCTTGTTGTAATCAAGTAATGGCATAGCTTCACTTCGGTCTTCCAGATGTGGGGAATTGATAACGTCACTTCGCTTTTGACTAGATCAGGATAAATGGATAAGCTATTCTTCTCATTGGTCCGATAACCGGCACTCTCCAGTGTGTGTAACCCCTAGTTTACATCCCTCTCATTGTCCTATATACAGGGCCTTCTCCCAACATTTGTAATATATACATCCTCCTTGTCCTATACAAGGCCTCTCCAAATGTGTAACTATATACATCCTTCTTACCTTATACCAGGGCCTTTCCAGATCTGTTACTATATACATCATCCTTGTCTATGCACGGCCCTCTCCAGAAGTGTAACTATATGATCATTCCTTGCCGATAACCAGAGCCTCTCCAGATGTTAACTATATACATCCCCCTTGTTCTATCCAGGGCATCTCTACATTTCTAACTATATACCACTCCTTGCTCCTATACTAGGGCCTCTCCAGTGTGTAACTAGATGCATCCTCCTTGCCTATACCAGGGCCTCTCCAGATTTTGTATTATTACATCCTCCTTGTACTATACAGGGCCTCTCCCGATGTGAACTATATGCAAATTTGCCTCAGTGCACCAATTAAACAGGACTATCCAGTTTGTAATAAGGAACAACTCTACCATGGTCCTATATTCGGGCCGATCTTACCACATTGGGAATTATAAAACCACCTCCTTGCCTATACCAGTGCCACTCCAGTTGTGTAACTATATGCATCCTCCTTGCCATATATCAGGGCCTCTCCAGATGTATAACTATATACATCCTCCTTGTCATATGCAAGAGCCTCTCCAGAATTGTAACTATATGCATCCTCCTTGCCATATACCAGGGCCTCTCCAGATGTTTAACTATATACATCCTGCTTGTCCTATACCAGGGCCTCTCCAATGTGTAACTATTTTCATCCTCCTTCTCCTATACCAGGGCATTTTCCAATGTGTAACTAGATACATCCTCTTTGTCCCTTACTAGGGCCTCTCGAGATTTGTATCTATCTACATCGTCATTGATTTATACGGGATATTCGATGCAACTAATGCAAATTTACAGGCCACTACTGCGCAGATGAACACCAAATTTGAGAAACTGGAGGGAAAGCTAGACACGCAAAATAAGAAAGAGCGAACGGAACTGTAGACTGGAAGGATTAGAACATTATTTGTCGGGCGTTACCCAGAATTTGTTTATTCTCAGTAGGAAGGTAGTGGAAACTCAACATAATTTGTCGACATTAAGTATATAGGTAACAAGTCTGACTGAAGAGCACACACCCCAGGCAACACAGGTAGAACTCATACAGGCAACTTTAACACAATTCGAGTCACAGATAGATATATGATTCGCACAGAGTTAGGAAACCACAGAGGAAGGTTTTGGGGTAGTGCAGCATATAATTGATAATGTACAAGCCCGAGTTACATCTATGGAATGTGAATTTCAATAGAACATCGAGTAAACTAAAAAATGCTTGGAGGGATATATCGTTAATTTAGGTCACAGAATTACAGTTGTTAAGGAGAGTGCACATGTTACTATCTCTAATACTGATAGTGGTATTATGGAATATATCGATCACCAACTTATCAATTTTGAAAGACATATAGATGCTATACTTGACAAAACTGCTTTTGAATGTGTAATATCTTAGCATAATTTTGACAGTACGAGACAAGCACTAAGAGTTTGGCGAGGAGAAATCGACGCGAAACTAAATCAGTTTCGTGTTAGCCATTTAAATACCTCAAATACCCATACAACTCATAATATGAGACACACGTCTCCAGTCGGCAATGAACCTAGTGAAACTACGGAAGCCCTGTCAATTTACTAACACCGCGCTGTCTCATCCAACTGCTGCACTCTTACACCATCCGGCGAAATAATGGTCGGAGGGTTTGCCGACAATCTACAGTTGTGGAAACAAATATCGAGCGATTTTCTTAAAGAAATTGGAATAGTACGGTACATTGTTTGGTATCAGTGAAAGCGAAGTTCTGGTGTGCTTAGGGTTAAGCCCAAAATCCCCGTCTTTTATTGGTGGGAGATAGAGAAGAATGGAATACACACATTCGAACAATTAAAAGAAATTTTCTTGAAAGAATACTGGAGTACTAGGATACTAGGAAATTTAAGAGCTAGACTCCATCTAAAAAAATTCGATCCAAAGAAAGAAAAGCGTTAGAGCAACATTTCAGGATATGTGTTTGAGAGGACGTGACAATTAACTGCCCCTGTGAACGATGAATATTTCACTGAAATAATCATCGTTCACAACTTCTGGCTATAATCAAGATCGAAGGGCCGATCGTAATTTTACAAATTTAAACGAATGTCATACACAAATCTTAAAAATTGACCTGAATGAGCATTATAGAAGTTTGTGGCGCGAGACTTTGATAAAACTTCACAGCCTCGACCACGTCCATTGTATTCTGGAACCGGACAAAAATCTACTTCACATAACCAAGTTTCATCTACAGAGTACCGTAACCCTAGAGTTAAAATGTTAGGCAAAAATCAGGATTATGATAACATTCGAAATTTAAATACAGGTGGCAGACATTTTGGTTGCGATAATTGCAAGCGAGGAAAGAGATTCTCCCAGACTATCGTAGAAGGTGTGATGTTCTCAATGACCACAGAACGCGGCAAGGTGGTTATACAAAGACCTAAGTTGGCCTGAAGTGAGTGGTGCAGAGAAGACACAACGAGGCACCAATGCAAAGCTAAATTATAGCCCTGTAATTTAACTGTGATTGGAAATGTCAAAACAGTTAGCATTTACCAGAAATCCAATTCCCAAAATCCATTGTGATTCAATTTCACACAAAAAATAATAATTGTGGTATATTTTACCAAGTAATACGGCAATGACTTGTCATTAGTTAGTTTGGTGTTGGTGTATAGAACACTTGCAATTTATTATCCTTAAGTTCATCACAACCTTAACTCTCTTTTGTTTTGAATCAGAGAATGCATCTAGGTTCACAATAAGTAGGAAATATCATTAGTTATTATAAATGCATGTAAGCAGAAACTGGGTTTGGTAGCTTTATTTGAATGTGCACAAAGGCACATTATGCAAAAGTATATACAATACTAAGCCAAACATCACAGGTATTAATAAATTTTAAAAATATGTAATTAAATATCATAGAAAAAGGTACAACAATCCAGAATTCTACCGATTTATATATTGCCCATGGCTGTTCTTGCCTAAGTACAGACCATTTTAAATTATTATTGCAAAGACAAATTATCCTTGTGAATTGAGACAAGTTTTGTGAAAATATTTTTAATAGTATCTGTGATCATAACAGAAAAGGCCACAAAACCAAAACTATAATATTTAAGTATACAAGCTATATTTTATATTGACAGGTTATTTACTTGGCAATAACCTATATGTTGAATGCCAAGATTTACTTTCATCAAACTAAAAGCCTTCAGACAAATTATATCTGGAATAGGCTATTTATTTAGTAGAATAAATATGAAAGATTAAATAGGATTTTCTAATTAACCAAATACTAAAACATACGAATTATTGAATATTGCACAATATTTCAAATTGTCTTTTCACAACTTTGCCATGGCAACCAAATACTAAATAAGACCACCAATCTTCAACCAAATACATTGAAAGAGCAATTTTATTATTACTTGGCTATTGCCAAGAAGCTAAAAACACATTTTTATTTGTTCTTTAAAAGTTTTCCACATCATCATGGATTTCAAAACTGCCTTTAAAAATCTTTGACAGGAGCTTCATTATATTAACAATCACTTTAAAACAATTAAATGCTTTTAGTGTATTTTTTTTTGTTTTGAAAAACATTAAAAGTGGCAAAAATTTCAATTTCCTGATGCCATCACTATAAACTTTTAGGGATTATCACCGAAACTTTCATGATTGTCTCTAACATTCTCTTAAGAACATGCTTTCTATGAAAAAGCATTAACAAAGTTCTGAGCTGTACAAACTCCTACCATAACATCGTAGCATACGGGCATAAGTTAAACATATCAGAAAAAGTCTCAAAGCACTTAACTCGTAATGATGTCCACTGTTCCTCTTGGAGTAACTTGCAAACATAAAAATAAAAATAAATTAGAGGAATATTTGATGGAAGTTTTCGTAATACAGAAAAATTGTGTCGAACGATGAACTGAATCAATTGTTGATGTTTAATATCTTGTGTCCCATATAAATATTGTTATGAATTGTTGCATGTAACTTATTGAAGTGTTTTGTTATATGAAAGTGTAATTGGTAGGTGTAATTACTACTAATGTTTATATTTGCTCATGTGCATATACACTAGTCTTGAGTGTCCTATGTATAAATTGTCCCGGCTGTCAGATATCAACATTTTTATTAGAATAATAGTATGTGTTAATGTATTGCCTGATGTCAGAATTTAGGCATTTCGTGGGTCATTTACCTTTTGGAAACGTAACTCAATTTTTTCAGCTAATGAAAATTGTCTTTACATCTGGAGGGGCATCTATAAATTTATGAAATATTACACATAAAGAGTCCACCGCAAAAAAGGGGGAAAATCATCATTTAATGGAAAATGAGTTAACAGGTCAGAATAATATCTCTAAGGGATTAGAATACCGTACACCGTTGTTGACAACAAAAAAGAAGAGTCACAGAATAACAATACATAAAATATTTGTTGTACAAAACAAGAAAGGGGTATGTCATTCGTGTACTGTGCAAAAAAAGGAAACTGTCATTTATTGAGATTCTCAATACTGCATTACCTCATGGCTACCATATGAGAATATTCAACATAAGCTATTTGTGCAAAGTATATGGAAATAAATCTCGGCATCACTATTTATTGAGATTCTCAACACTGCATTACCTCATGGCTACCATAGGAGAATATTCAACATAAGCTATCTGTGCAAAGTATATGGAAATAAATCTCGGCATTACTATTTATTGAGATTCTCAACACTGCATTACCTCATGGCTACCATAGGAGAATATTCAACATAAGCTATCTGTGCAAAGTATATGGAAATAAATCTCGGCATCACTATTTATTGGAAGTAATAAACTTATTTCATTTATTATGCTCATCTCGGAATAGTTCCATACCCATTTCCTTGAGATCGCATTATATTTTATACTTTACATATATATATATATATATATACTTTACATCTGTGATTGTTTTGAAGTAGTTGCCATGTTACCTTTTTAATTGCTGTTGTGTGATTAATTATCAGTGTTGTTTTAGCAATAGATATTTCAGTTGAAAGTGACAGCCCGTGTATAAGCGTGAAAAAACTAAACTCGGGCTCGAGGAAGTGTAAATGTTACGGCGAACGAGTGATGTGATAAAGCAGTTGAGGTTATCTACGTATGAACTTGTACCTAACTGCAAATGCCAACATCATCTGTGTTTCGATCATATTCCACAAGAAGATATTAACAGTATTATATGCATTATTTTATGTGGGCGAACAAAATGCATATCTGTGTGGATTAATAACCGTTTGCCCTATTGAACAACGGAGGTCAAGAGACCCAGAAGAAAATTCATCATTCCACGATAATGCCTATTCATACAGGGTGATAGTCAGAAATGAAAATGGTGACAAGGACACAGTTGTATGCTATAAGGCACTCATGTCCTTGCACGGCATTTCCAAGAAAAGCATGCAACATCTACAGAAGTATCAAAAAACAACAGGAATGGCGCTGAAAGATCAACGAGGCAAGTATTATCACAAACATTGCAGCATACCGGAAGAAGTTACTGAAAGTATTGTCATTCATATCAGCTCATTCAAAGGACGACAAAGTGGTTACAGTCGAAAGAACAGTGTGAGAGTTTATCTGCCAGATACACTTAATATTAAAAGGATGTATGAAATATACAAAGAAAAAAATAGCCGCCTGTGTTGTATGAATACTACAGGAAGATCTTTAATACGATATTTAATTTTGCATTTGGATATCCACGCACCGACACATGTAGTTCATGCGATAAGTACCAAACTGATGTAACAGCGCCTTAACATACTTTATCTGGTCCTTCACTAGCAGACAAAGAAAAGCACAAAATAGAGACACACATGCGGAGAGCACAAGTGGCGAATGAAGTATAACCCGTTTATGTGTATCAACATTTTGTTATTATATTTTGTTTATTTTGTCTTACACATGACATGTTCATAGTAGATGTTAACTTTGTACTAAATACGAATATTTTATAAGCCTATAATACGATTATTGTTTTTTTTATGTTTACTGTATGAAAAATCGGACACATTATGTACTGCTGGAAATGCATGCATAGAAAATAAATAAAATATACACTAATACTGTTAAAATGTTAAAGTTTTCGGAACACTGATTTTGTAGTGTCCTGTGGAAAATATATTTTTAACTAGATTGCCAATTTTTTAGCTGTGTAAGCACAGCGAAAATATGTACCAGAAAATTTGGTCATGTTTAATTCTAAGTATATCTGTTTAAATAAAAGCGTTTACGCAAAAGTGAAAAAATTGATTGAAAAAATAAAAATCTTTCTCCTCCATGTTGACAGTGAAAGGGCGTAGAAGTAAACTTAACTGTATCTACGTTTCTCCGTCACCGAGTGACTGGCATATTACCTTGCCGGCAATCTCAACTGCTGCACTAGTTTGGTAAAATATTGATGGGAGCTGTCAAATAATACCGGGGCTGACTAACGACGTCGTGTGTACTCAATTTTCCTCAACTCATGTTTTCTCGATAAAATTAAAAACATTCGCGGCATCCTTATTTCCTTAGCAGAACAATTATTTCACGTTTTAATTAGCATCAATTTCACGTCCAACCAATAAACAAAAAAACTTTAGTTTAGGAAACTGTGAAAAAATATTTTACCTAGGTAACGCAAGCAATTTGACAGTAACACTAGTGAGAAACTCGTTACCGTCCAGATCTAGTTCAGCGTAGACTTTAAATAACGAGAGGAGAGAAAACAGAGCTGAAGGAGAGGGTGAATGTTTGATGATGACTGTAGTGACCCGCTTTCACAGGTTCAGTGGTATCTTTTGATTCACGGTTACTCCGGCTGCTCTAAGTCACTGGTACTTTCTCACAGCAGTCCCTTCTCTGATTCGCCTGACTCGAACTCATAACGCACGTCCATTACGCAAATATCTAATCCTGTGTTGAAATTCTCATCATGCAGAAAAATTTGTTTTATTAGATAAGTTTTCATATTTTTATTTTACTTTTTATTTAGGGTCAGTAACGAAATGACAGTGAAATTCACTTCAGTAAATTGTGGCAATGACTTGTGGTAATGTCCGAAAACACTAAATTCGACGTAATTAACTTGGTTTCTGTAAGTTTTGGCCAACACAACTAATGGATATATAATAAGGGTACGCACAATTCTTTGCCGTTATAAAACCGAGGGTTTCAAAGTTTTAACAAAGGGCTTGACAGTGTTTGAACACACCATTTAAAGGTTCTCATGGCAGGCTGTGGGCCAGTGTTGAAAATGAGTGCCGAAACGAAGATCTGTCTTCTCCTATAGCTTTAGATTGTGGTTGCAGTGTTATGAAATTACTGTCGTAACATTCAGATGCTCAATCTACCAGTTGGCAATAGAGTAAAAAATGTTGGTAGGTTTTACAAAGAGTTATTAAGAAAGTAGTAGCCAATATTTGTCCTGTGTCGTCACATGTACAACTCTACTTGTTAAAGTATGACGCGGTGGTTCATGTAGCCTCCGCGCCTCTCTTCAAGGCAGACTCACTTGCTTCATTCCCGGCTGCACACGAGGTCTTGTGTACGAGAAACTTGGCGGAGGTTGCCATTTGTCGGCGGGTTTTCTCGGCACTCTCCCTTGTTTCCCTCGCCCTTGCATTCCACCGAAGCTCCGTCTCCCTCTGAAACCTCTCAACTATTTCATCTCACAACATACCGTTTTCTCATAAATACAAATTCAACTCTAGTTTTACACATTTCACAGCAACGTGTTATAAAGTGTAATTTGCTTGTGTTGCTACAAAAATAATTGCAAATAACAATTTGTAAAAAAAATTTAAAAATTTTTACAGTGTACTGAGCGATTGAAGAACCTTCCATGAGTGGCGAGGTGTACATAACACCTTAGCGACTACTTTAACTGTGTGTTTGGAAAATAAATATGTAATTGTTAGTAGCCGTAATAAAACGCACGTGTGAGAACGACTGCTGCGAACACGACTCTGAGCTCGCGAGTTATATCATCGTTGACTCTACAGTTTCCTGTATCCCATTAGGGTACGTTCTAATGCATATGAAGTTTGCGGCAACCTGTAATCTGACCTCTGCTGTGGCCCGGCAATTAAATAATGACATTGCATTTATTATACTAGTCGGCGATCTCTGTTTACAGTCAACTTATAAACTGACTTGTTTCCACAAAAGCAAGACTAGCGGCCCAGTGTTTGTTGAGAAAACAGTGAGTAGTAAGGGCGCAGGGGTTATACTTCACTTTTGATCAATTGAAAATGTTAAATTTATATTAAAGGGCTAGTTAAGAAATGGTTAATTAAAAAGGTTAAATTTAATGAAAGGATTACATTTATTGAAGGGTTTAACTTATTGTAAGGGTAAAATGGATTGAAAGGGTTAATTTTTAATCAGATATATTTTTTCTTGATTTTGTACGTTTTTCTTTCTTTATTTTTCTGGGCAGGGGAAGGGGGTAGCAGGAGTTCTGACACATCCTCACCCTTGCAGCTCTGGGAGTCGACAGAACAGAGTGGTTGGTTGCAATGTCATATAGAGGTGTTGAGTTGAGTGCAAAAGAGGACTAATTGTAAATTTGATGTTTTTTTGTGAATATTTATCGTAGGTGGTGGTGGGAGATAGCCATCTTTGAATTATGTTAATTACATGTAAGTAATGACGAATGATCTGTTTTCCGAAAGCAATTAAGTGTAAGAGAATTTAGAGTGTTCTACATATGAATAAATTACACGAATCAGATCGCAAATTTCAAACGACTACATGAATTATAAGTGCAATTACATGAGTCTTAAATGTAACATGAGACACGAGCCTAGAAGTATAATTTATATGAGAAAGAATTTTAATTAGGTGAATAACACCCAATGTCGACAAGTAAACACTCAATAAACAAAATCCAGCTAGTCAGTTTGAATAAAAATCACATTAACATTTACAAATTAAAAGGTTCATCATGGTAAATAATATCATATAGCCAAAAAACTCTGATTACGATTTAAATGAGACACATTAGCGTATGTCTATTCTGATAAGTAAAATATATGATGATCTACAAGAAAGTATTTAATGATTGCAAATCTTACCCCAAATGATTTGTTTCAAAATAACTTAGCTCGCATAGAGCTTAATCCCACATTACTTTACACTAGAAGTGTAAATTATTTTTAATATAATTGACATACTGCAAATTTCT
The DNA here is from genome assembly GCA_029891345.1 of Dryococelus australis. NCBI lineage: Eukaryota > Metazoa > Arthropoda > Insecta > Phasmatodea > Phasmatidae > Dryococelus > Dryococelus australis. The sequence continues at coordinate 784,995 of CM057005.1, read as the reverse complement.
GTAAAGTGTATGTGTCACTGTTTAGGAATTTTTGTATACTGAGCTCAGAAATTGAAAATCTTATCGCAACATTGACTTAACACATGAAAATTTATATTTTCCGATAAATTAAAAACAATTTTCACTGAAGTTTACTAATACAGTAAATGAGGTGTGAACCCCAGAGCAAATTATATCGCTTAACGAAAGTTGTTGCTATCTCTAGAGAGATGGTCGCTGGTCCGTAGTTGAAGTAAGCCCCAATCGCAGCCTCATCGCCCGCCAACTGTCTACCCTCCTGATGAAAATGAGAGGGAGTGCTGTACATGTCTGTCCAGCCCAAGTTTCTATTACAAACTGTAGATGGCAGCGACTTCACACCAGATACCCCTACAGCCCCTCCTGCCCTTCGCCAGTGTGAGACCCCCGGAAGCCTGCGATTGTCAATTTTATTTTCGGCAATAGCATAAGATGGCGACAACTGCCTAGAGAGCTCACATTTCCCAGCTTGGCTGTAGCCACCCCTATCCTATATCCCTACCCTGCACCCCTCGCCCTCAGTGCCAGTCCGACTCCATAATGCCATCCACCCTGCAACCCCTCCCGATCAAACCATGAACATGAGGTCCTGGAGGTCATTCACCACTATGCCCTCGATTGTCTATTTTCGCCACTCACTCAAAATGGCAAAATCTAGGTAGAGAGCTTCACATTACCCCAGATCATCTGTAACCATCCCCTACCATGCACCCCTCGCCATCACAACTGACCCGAGTCCACTCACTCCTCCCAACCCTTGTCATTAAGGTAACTTTACTGAAGAGCTCCGTTATCATGAGTTGGCACTCCTGCAGTATCTGTTTCACAACAATACACCCTTCCCCCGCTAGAGAGTGTTTAGAAGATTATTTTATAGTGTTGGCTCCTGTGCTTTGCTTCACCAGCCCGTATTCCTCTGAATGCATACCCCGAGAGATTTTGCCTGGCTCACTCTCGTTTCAACATTATCCAACATGTTGACTATATGAGCAGCAAAATGAAAGGAAATTTTACAAGTCCCTGAAACCAAGTTCCCAGTATAAGCCCCGAGATAATCTGCAGATCTAACATTACAGCATCGAATTTTAACTATAATCCAGAAAACTTACAATTTTAAAAACCATACAGAAATACAAAACACTTTTTTTTACAAGTATTCAGACAAGATATATTATATTCACTCTTTAAGAAATGTTTTTACTATCAATTCGATGTATATTTATTTGTATAGGAGAGAAAAATATTGGGAGCGATTTGCACACCTTATTTAACAATAATATCTTGAGAGTTGATGAGAGTGAAGCATCGTGAAGAGCGACGGGCTGGACCGGCTTACGTGAGGCTAGGGGATACGAGAGAGATCTCCAATAAAACATTTGTATCAATGGCAACATATAAAACGACATCCACACATTGCAAAAAAATTTGTTTATATGGTATAACCCACCTGGGGAGGCGAGCATGCTAAGCGCTCAACCAATGCATTTCCTTTCTTTACGTCTAACCAAAAACTTTCCAACAGCAAATTGTATTCCATGTAACATCAAATGTATTTAATTGAATTTTTTAAATTTTTTAAACATTTTCCTACATAAGTTTAACGAAATAGTACAACTACAGGTGTAAATCATATTTTTTGCAATTGGAAAATAGCAATTTCAACATCATTCTTACTTTTTACTAAAAGGTCTGAATTCTTGTGTAGTTATGGATAATTGGTGGTCATTTTGAATCCTTACAGTATATAAGAAGGGATAATATAATTTTTCGCTCAGGCTTTGTTCGGCATCTGCTAAGGCAACTTCATGTTCTAATGCTTGTGTGTGCATTGCAGAAGTATAGATGAGAACAACAGGCATCTACTGCAGGCATCTGGGAAGCATTGATATCAATGGCAAGTATCAATAATGCGAATGATTTCAGAAATCCACTACAACAACAGGCATTCATCATGGCCACTACAGCTCCAGACATCCATTACGATTTTTACAGCTCCATAACATCTGCTACAACTCCAGATGTCCATCACATCTACTACAGCTCCAGGCGCCCACTACATCAGATGTTTTCTGTCGATGTGTAATTTATATGGGTTTGATGTGGCTAATTCAGAATAATGATGGTGCCAATGTTACCATTGTGTCCAAAGAAATACAAGTATGCATGTTTTGCTAAAGGTTTGCATTATGTAACTTACAGCTTATTATATTCATATTATGTTGTAAATAAAATGTGAAAGTTATACATTCATTTCTCTCAAGCTTCGTCGACACATAGTAAACCAAATACATATAATGCTACCCTTAAATAATTGTAACAGTTCTGAATGTCTTGTAAACCAGTACAGAGCTCATGTAGTAGATTTTAAGCATAAACTTAAGGGCAAACACATTGTAACATCATATTGTGATGAAGAAAATTGTTTGAAACATCTTGTTTATAATACAAACACTGGCATGCCTATCAGTATTTGGAAGGATGTGATAATAATCTGCATACTTTATATCATTACAGCAAAGAAAAGTTTGGCTACATGTCTCATACTGGGTGTGATTCATCAAAATGTTATATGCATCGAGCAATAAAATGAGCAAAAATATCATTTATACCTAAAACTCATTTCAACTTTCAAATTTACAGAGAATGACTTTGTCAATATACATACATTGTTCCTTGTTAAATCTTCTGAGTCATGTGTTGGATGTCATAGACCCAACATGACGTATTTTCATCATGCAAATAATTATGTCAATGTCAAACAAGGAAAGTCCAATATAACTTACGATTTATGGTGCCAGAGAATTTTGCAAGAATTTACAGAAACCTGTGACAGTATTTTTCTTTTAAAGTAATTTACGTTCCACTACGAGACGAAAAGAGTCACGAACTCATACAGTGTGGTGACAATAAGACATGCCCAGTGTTTCAACTGAATGTAAACGCACCTCTTCCATCTAGCAATGGAGATGTGTACTCTCATTATGTTGAATTATACACTGATTTTGTTGAAAGCATTGTTTTACACACCCCCACTTGTAAAGACATTTGTGTACAAACAGACAGATTAAAACCCGGGAGTAAGAAACACTCACTATTTGGAAGCGAGCTCAAGAAGGATATCTGGATTCAGTTGAAATGAGTTTTATGGCTAAATGAAAATTTTGCTAATCTTATTGCTCGATGTATGTAACATTTTGATAAATCACACCTCGTATGAGACATGTAAATAAACTTTTCTTTGCAATAATTATATAAAGTATGCAGGTTATTATATTCTTCAAAATACTGATAAGGGAAAAGAATGTTTGTATAATAAACATGTTTGAAAAATTGTTTTCCTCACAATATGAAGTTACAATGCGTTCACCCTTAAGTTTACACTTACGAACTACTACATGAGGTCTGTACTGGTTTACAAGACATTCAGAACTGTTACAGTTAGTTAAAGTAACTTACTATGTGCTGTAAAAGCCCGAGAGAAATACGCACATTATACTCACACATTTTCTTACCAACAAAATGGGGAAATAATATGCTGCAAATTACAGAATGCAAAGCCTTAGTAAAAAATGCATACTTGTATTTCATTGGACACAATGGGAACATTGGGATTATTATTCTGAATTAGCTATTTCACACACATATAAATTACACATCGACAGAAAAACTAATCCTTGTTCGAAAATAAAGTTTTGGATGTCCCCATCACAGGTCTCCTTCCAACGAACGGTGATTCCTTGGTGAGGTCTGGTGAGCTGGTAGTCGATTACTCTGTATCCCCATTCCTCTTCTATTTCCTCGCTAAGACTGGCAATCATCAAATCTTCTAATGTTGATAATAAGTCACTATTGGGGCGAAAATATGTCTCAGCACAATCGTTGCATGCTGTTCCTTTACCAAACTAATGCGAGACTTTTTTCGAAAGTGTAAGACCAATGTTCTATATCGTTGCAGACATGAACTTGTAGAAGATCATTATATGGTTTAAAGAACACTCTTCTGTATCCAATTTGTAGGACCTCATATATGTCTGTAGGTTTAAAGATCCTACCTATGACTGACGATTTTATACTAGGCACACACTTTTATATAGTGTGCGAGATGTTCATGCTTAGAAAAAATTGCATGCCCACATGCCACAGGGAGAAGTTAATTCTTGGTCACTGATGTACGTATAATGTTTGTTGTTGAATTGTTCTATCCAAACTGTATTAAGAGAACAGTGACTACACTCTTTCTGCATAATGTATTTGATTTTCTTGTAGGGCTTGCATTTGGTGATGTTTCCACTGTGAGCTTCAGATTACAGTTTACCTTCATTACAAGGTAGCTTGCTGATAGGACGTAAATTATACAAAGGACAACAATTTCGGCCATAACACACATCGAAAACTTTAAAATTTTCTGTTGGACTGATTAACGTGAAACACCAATGGTCAACACCGTTGCACATCTGTATCTGTAGTGGACTATATTCATCTTCAATTCGAAACTACACTCGCCTGAAAACTGGAGTAACACTAGAGTACTGAAGTAATGAGTCGTAATTCTCCATCGTAACTGAAGCTCTGGTGTAAGATTATCTCTCTCTTTATAGAGACAGATGTTCTTCTAGTTAAAATTAATTCTTCAACAACAATTTTTTTGGATAAAATTTACAGACAAAAATTAGTGTTCCATACTTCACAGTCCCACATTCCGCATGGTGCTCTCACAAGACCTCTACTGCCTTATATTTGCATGATGTTTCCTATATTATTATGTTTCAGTCCATAAGGGTGTGGTGGTGTCATAAAATTCTCTAATCAATTTATATTTTATTTGATGAAAACATGGTTGTTTGCTTATTTCTGTACTGCGATTTTTAAAACATAGGTCCAAAGAAAAACAGCGCAGTTCGCTGTCAGGCTGCATATTAAAAAAATAACAGTCTTCTTCTTCATCACACAACACTCATTCTTTATACACGGTCCTCCAAAACTTTTTGCTTAATTCAAATGTTAATTTCCATTCACATCTGAGTTTAGAAGTATATGTTGCCTAGAGTCTGGAACCATACTTTCTTGTGTCCTCCAAAAATAGTAGAGTATGTCTTCTCTGGGTCGAATTTCTCCATTTTTTTTTTTTTTTTTTTCGAAATCTTACGCTACCTGGAACAAACTATTTTGGGAAATTAATATCTCTACACATAGGTAGGATGTTGGTATAAATATACTCTTAAAGCTTCGCTTTTACATTGGGAGCAGAATATTTTTTCCTCACAGTGATTTGTATTATAGTGTTTGACAATTGAATTAATACTCAAACAGACATGATATCTTCTGATATTTATTACTTCTGCTTTGGTTAAAGTTTTTAAATTTCCTTCTACATTTTTCCAAGCATGTATATGGGGTAGTCTTCGAGTAATGCATCATGTATATATTGAAAACATTTTTCGTAAGCTTTGTCACCAGGCTCCCATTTCAGGTTATGTATCTCATAAGTCTGTTCCTGAAACATTATTTTAACTTCAGGTTTTAAACTGTACCAATATCTGGAAGACTTAAATCATAATAAATTAGGGTCATTAGTGTCGGTTGCAAAATAAATAGCAAGCTCCTTAATTACAATGAGTTGTATTGCTAGTTTTCGAAACCCTGAGTGTAGCAAATAATTTTCATATTATTTCTTTATATACGTTTTACAAAAAAAAGGTCTCTCTCATATATAAAATTATATTAGATGACAGTGCTTTTATCGGAATCTACTTCATCGACTCTGGAATCGTCCATTAGTATATCTGAAATTATTCTAGCTTCAAGTGAATGTTCCAGCCTGTGCGACATACAATCCCTCCACATATAAGATCCTATCATTAGCAAAGGCAGGCATGCCGTAAGGACACTCTTCAAAAGGTAAATAGAATACGATATCCTCATTGGCTTTTAAAAGTTCATCCTGGAACAGATACACTACTTTTGTTTCGTGGCCCGCAAAAGAAATTATGAATTCTTTCATGAACAAACACAGTCGGGAACACAGGTTTACGCCTTCCCGTAAGCTAAAATAGCACTGAATGTTTCAACACATTTAGAGTCGCAATTGTCACAGCAGTGACCTTGATGCATTGTACCTGGTTCAAGGATGAACTATCCTGTAGATTCTGCACTGATGATGTTCTAGATGTATCGAAGTTCTAGTAGATGATAGATGCCTGTTGTAGTGGATGCCTGGCATCGTTCACATTATGAAGTCTTGCCATTGATGTCGAAGCTTCCTGGACACTTGTAGTAGATGGCCGACATCATTATCTATGCTACTGCAATGCACATCCTTGCATATGCACTTGAAGTGACCTTAGCAGAAGCAGATGCCAAGTTAAGACTGAGAAAAAATTAATTTATCCCTCCTTACATACTGTAAGGATTCAAAATGGCCACCACTTTCCTGTAACTTTGCAAGAATTTGGATCTTTCAGTAAAAAAGTAAGAATGATGTTGAAATTGATATTTTCCAACTGCGAAAAAAATTATTTCTGCCTGTATTCATACTACTTCATTAAATTTAGGCAGGAATATGTAAAATATAAAAAAAATCAATTACATACATTTTATGTTACATGGAATACATTTTGCTGTTGGAAAGTTTTGGGTTAGACGTAAATAAAGGAAATGCATTGGTTGAGCGCTTAGCATGTTCACCTCCCCGGGCGGGTTACACCATATAAACAAATTTATTCGCAATGTGTGGATGTAATGTTATATGTTGTCATTGATACAAAGATTTTATTGGAGATCTCTCTCATTTCCCCTAGCCTCACGCAAGACGGTTCAGCCCATCGCTCTTCACGAAGCTTCACCCTCATTAGCTCTCAAGATATTATTGTTAAATAAGGTTCGCAAATCTCTCCCAGTATTTTTCTCTCCTATACGAATAAATATATGTCTAACTGATAGTAAAAACATTTCTTAAAGAGTGAATAAAATATATCTTGTCTGAATACTTGTAAACAAAAGTGTTTTGCATTTCTGTATGGTTTTTAAAATTATAAGTTTTCTGAATTATAGTTAAAATTCGATGTTGTAATGTTAAATCTGGGGATTATATCGGGCCTTTTATTGGGAACTTGGTTTCAGGGAATTTTAAAATTTCCTTTCATTTTCCTGCTCATATGGTCAACATGTTGGGTAAGGCAAAATCTCTTTGGGGTGTGCATTCAGAGGGTTACGGGCCAGCGAGGCGAAGCAGGGGTGCCAACACTATAAAAACAGTGCTCTAAACTCTCTAGTGGGGGAGGGGTGCGTTGTTGTGAAACAGATACTGCAGGAGCACCACCTAAAAAAAAATATACGAAAAAGCATCTCTGGGCTGGCACTGGTGTGCATAATACAGGTTTTTGCTCTCTAGGCAGTTGTCGCCATCTGGCATTAGTGCCAAAAAATATTTAACAATAGCAGGCTGCCTGGTGCTGCACTTTGTCGAGGGGCAGAGAGTGGGTGTAGGGAGCTGTGGAGCCATCTTCACTTGCTGATAGAAGCTTAGGCTAGACAGACATGTACAGCTCTCTCTCTCTCTCTCTCTCGTCTTCATCCGGTAGGTAGACAGTTGAGGGATGGCGAGGCTACAAGGCTTATCTCAACTATGGACCGGCAACCATCTCTAGTGATAGCTGGGATTTTTGTTAAGCGATATTATTTGCTCTGGGCTTCACACGTCATTGACAGTATTCGTAAACTATAGTGTGAAATATTTTTTTTTAGATTCATCGGAAAATGCAAATTTTCCTGTGTTAAGTTAATATTGCGATAAGATTTTCAACTTCTGGGCTCGGTCTACGAAAATTTCTAACAAGTGCGACAAACACATGACAGAAATTTGTAGTACATTCGTTATTTTAAAAATAATTTTCTCTTTTTCAGGATGTTTGTGCAGTTTTTCCATTATATATATATATGAAGTAATGTAGGATCAGCTCTATGCATGTTGGTTATTTTGAAACAAATAATTTCGGAAAATATATTATATTGTTAATTACTTTCTTGTAGATCGTTATATATTTTACTTATCAGAATAGACGTATAATATTGTGTCTGGTTTAAATCATATTCAGAATTTTTTTGCTATAAGGTATTATTCACCATGAAGAATCGTGTAATGTGTACATTTTAATGTGTTATTTATTCATACTGACTAGCAGGATTTTGTTTAGTGATTTTGCACTTGTCGACATCAGATGTTATTCACCTAGTTAAAATTCTCTCTTATGTAGATTATTATTTTTATAAGTTCGAGACTCATGTTACATTTAAGACGCACTTAATTGTTCATGTAATTCACGTAGTCATTAGAAATTAACGACTTGATGCATATAATTTATTCATATGTAGAACACTCTAAATTCTCTTACATTTAATTGATTTTGGAAAACAGATCATTTGTCATTACTAACACGTAAATCGCATATTTCAAAGTCGCCTTACTCTCACCACTGTCCACAAGCAATATCCACCAAAAAACATGAAATTTACACTTAGCCCACTCTTGCACTCAACTCAACACCTATACAACCCATTGCAACCCACCACTCTGGTAAGTAGGCACTTCGGCACTTACTTCACTTCACCCACTTCGCCTTGGTCTTTCGTCGCGACAGGCAACAGTGCAGCATGCTCCTTGGAGAGTTAGCTACCTATAGCTTTCTCGACATCACACCTGTGTACTCTGGTCGGCCCAGCAATGCAATTCTAGCTTGCTGGGTCATCTTGAGCCAAGCCCGTAGAGGTCAGTGGCTAGAGCACACTGCAGCGTTTTAGGCACAGTTTATAACACAAAACAACCCTTTCTCGTGTTTCGTTCCATACCTCCCTTCCCCCTTTTTCCATGTCATGGGGGGGGGGGGGGCATACGGGTTAACTGGCCATGGGGGAATAGGTCCCACCCATCCCGACTTCCTCCTTCAAAACCCCTGTGTCCTTGAAATGCTCCAGGCAAACGAAAACAGCCCAGTTTCCAGCAACTTTTTCCTCAAGGTGTACCAACCTATGAGGACTTGATAGCAAAATATCGGCTCAAACAACACCACTTAGTACCCCAGCCTCCTCCTGCATTACAACACCTGCGGAAGAAGTAAGCATGTTTATGGACACTAAATTCCTACAACCGAAACGAAAGGGAAGTAAAACCACGGGAAATAACCAGTCAAAAACGACACAGGAGAACAAGCGTCTCCGACAGGCGTCGTCTGAGGCGTCAAAACACACCATCCCGGTACAAAACCGTTTTCACTTTTGCAAGAGGTCGGAGACCCGACGTCAAGAAACTCAAACCCCAGCTCTTTAAGCCAGCCACCCGTCATCACACAGCTGGGCACTTCAAATGCACAAAATCAAATAAAACAGTACTGCACAGTCGTTCCCGACACTTCAAAACACCACCTTCTTGCACTAAAACTAAGAGCCATTAGTAAAAACAGTTTCTCTCTCCTACACACCAGCAAGGCACTCACATCATCGCCACAACCCCGGAACACCACAATGCAGCTTAACAAATGCTCTCATCGAATGGCTTCTACTTCTACTCATACAGTCAGGTCTCCGAAGCCCCACAGAAGGTGGTGTTCGACCTACCAGAAACATTCGACATCACAGAAATAAAACAGGATCTCACAAGTGCCGGCTATCAGATTTTGCATATTTACAAATTAAAAAAATAGATTTCACACCCTAGCAACCCAGAACAGTGCACACTGGAGCCACAATGTTTTTTCTGCATGACATCCACACAGAACACACATCTACCCCCACTTCACAAGGTCACAAGAATTAATATGACTATAGTCCACCCACACATTTACAGAAAGAGACCACAGAATGTGGCACAGTGCAAGAACTGCCTGGCCTTGGGGCACACCAGGAATTCTTGTGCCATGCCTATCTCCTGCCAACACTGCACCCAGTCACATCCTGTGGGTACCTACGTGCAAACCACTGCTTCACCCAAGTGTAAAAACTGCTCAGGCGATCATTCCGCCCTATCAAAAGCCTACCCTAAATTCCAGGACCTGGTTCTGAAACGACAAGCATCCAATGCCGCAACAACATCTGCAAAGCCAATTCCAACTTCCTTTTTCGTACAGGGATCAGGGCAGAACATTCACATGAACTAAAGTTCATCCCAGATTTCCTATGCACAGGCACTCGGAAAATCCAGACAAACCACAACATCCACACTTGATGCCTTAGCTCCGGCAATAACACAAACAAAAATCCCATCTCGTCCACTCCCGCGAGGCTCGCTCAGGGGAATGGGGGAAACGATGCGGGAACTCCATGAATTCATGGCGTTCCTTAAGTATTGAAACTTCCAGGCCCTCTTAGTTCACTTCAAACACTTCATGTCCGCTGCCAAGCAAATCTCCGACCCCCAGGAAAGATCAATACTACTTCTCGAGGCTTTGTCGACGCATGTCTGTCCTTAGTCTGTCTGTACGACCTGGAAATATACCTTCCCTTTCCCTAGACCTAAACTGGAACGAACGCGAAATTACACAACAAAATTACTAAGCTACGACGAGTGACAAAATTCGTTATTTAAAAATAATAAACCAACTGATCGCAGCACTTTTAGCATATTCAACTTACTCTCAAATAAATATAAGCCACCAAGTAACTGTCTTACGCTTAAAAAAAAAATACTGGCAACAAGTGTAATAAAAATCACACCTTCTATTAATCTTAAAATCTCTCACAACCAAACTAGTCAAGTGCACTACACAACCAACAAATTATTTATTTAAGCCGCTAAATTGCCAGATTACTTAAATCAAAGCTCCAACTCAAATATATAATTTTTTTCAAAGTAACATTTCTAGCAAAATCAATAAATATAAGAAACTTTTAATTTTACCAATGAATTACAATCAGAATTATTCAATACAACAACAGTGCTGCCATATCTTGGTCGGCGAAGAGAGGCCCTGTCCCCACGAGACTAGCGACCAATCAGAGTGCTCTAGAAACATTTCCTTGAAAATAGAAACATTGTGTATTGTTTTCTGCCTTTTACAACATTCTTTTGCAACTGCAAGTAATTAAAAGCATTAATTATTAACAAAATAACAGTTAATAAACCTAAAATACTCACCATCCTCTATAACAGTCAATATAATCGCCTTCTACGACAAAACTAAACCCCGAAGCCGACCAAACATTTTCCGATCGGTCCGGGACAAAAATTCTCTCTCTTAAACTAAACTAGTTCCTGCCCAGCGTGCACAAGCCATTTGCCTGCTGTCACTCGTCCATGCAACACTCGTGTTAACAAACAACAAGCTTAATTAAGTACTTCAACCACTCTCCGAATCTTAACAGAAGTTTCTCTAATAAAGGCCCAATAATTCCAATTATTATCGAACACCATGAAATTAATTTTCAATCAGATACATCTACACTAGTTATATTCACCATTAAGTTCAGTACACATTTCTTCTCTGTCTCGTTTCTGACATGCCTTGCAACTTAATCGTCTTAATGATAATGTTTAGCTTCAATTGGCAATAATAAGAACAACATAATTTTACATTCAATTTTCAACAAGACCTGATTCTATTCAAAATTCTCGCGAATTTAACTTCACCAATCCCTCCTCAACCCCCCCCCCCCTTTTAGGAAGGGGCTGTGACATTACAGCGAAACTAGGTGAATTCAGCATTGTGAAACAGGCTCCAGGCGCTACCCTGGAGCTCTGAACAAATTAAAATTGCAGCTTGCTGTAAATTTTATCTGTGCCTATTGAAGACAGCCAGGCGGGGGGGGATTATCCCCACCCTAACCTGGACTTTATTATGATAACCGTATGGGAGAACAAGGGCTTTGGTCTGTACCTCCCCTGCACTGAGGGAGTAACGTCCCTATGATGATAAATCGGCGGCGACTCTCGTCATCGACTGCCAGAGCTCCAAGGGTGAGGATGTGCCAGAGCTCCTGCTACCCCCTCCCCCAACCCAAAAAATAAAGGAAGAAAAAGTTCAAAATAAAAAAAAAATATTTATCAGATTAAAAATTAACCTTTTAAATCCATTTAATGCTTTCAATAAATTTAACCCTATCAATAAATTTTGCCCTTTCAATTAATTTAACCCATTTTTGATAACTCTTTCAATTTCGATCAACCCTTTCAATCTATTTAATTAACCCTTTGATATCAATTTAACCCTTTCAATTAATAAAAAGTGAAGTAGAACCCCTGCGCCCCTACAATAACACTGCTACAGTTGGACAGAGTACTGCAGCAGTGTGAGAAAGAAGGATGAGTAGGGTACATGACCCTTGTTGAAGATGTAGGCTACATTGCTGTTACTTGCTAGACAGCGCGCGTGGCCTTGTACGAGAAACGACTAGGCAATAACACTGCTACAGTTGGACAGAGTACTGCAGCAGTGTGAGAGAGAAGGATGAGTAGGGTACATGACTATTGTTGAAGATGTAGGCTACATTGCTGTTACTTGCTAGACAGCGCGCGTGGCCTTCTACGAGAAACGACTAGGCAATAACACTGCTAGAGTTGGACAGAGTACTGCAGCAGTGTGAGAGAGAAGGACGAGTAGGGTACATGACCCTTGAAGATGTAGGCTACATTTCTGTTACTTGCTAGACAGCGCGTGTGGCCTTGTACGAGAAACGACTAGGCAATAACACTGCTACAGTTAGACAGAGTACTGCAGCAGTGTGAGAGAGAAGGATGAGTAGGGTACATGACCCTTGTTGAAGATGTAGGCTACATTGCTGTTACTTGCTAGACAGCGCGCGTGGCCTTCTACTAGAAACGACTAGGCAATAACACTGATACAGTTGGACAGAGTAATGCAGCAGTGTGAGAGAGAAGGAAGAGTAGGGTACATGACCCTTGTTGAAGATGTTGGCTACATTGCTGTTACTTGCTAGACAGCGCGCGTGGCCTTCTACTAGAAACGACTAGGCAATAACACTGCTACAGTTGGACAGAGTACTGCAGCAGTGTGAGAGAGAAGGATGAGTAGGGTACATGACCCTTGTTGAAGATGTTGGCTACATTGCTGTTACTTGCTAGACAGCGCGCGTGGCCTTGTACGAGAAACGACTAGGCAATAACACTGCTACAGTTGGACAGAGTACTGCAGCAGTGTGAGAGAGAAGGATGAGTAGGGTACATGACCCTTGTTGAAGATGTAGGCTACATTGCTGTTAATTGCTAGACAGTGCGCGTGGCCTTCTACTAGAAACGACTAGGCAATAACACTGCTACAGTTGGACAGAGTACTGCAGCAGTGTGAGAGAGAAGGATGAGTAGGGTACATGACCCTTGTTGAAGATGTAGGATACATTGCTGTTACTTGCTAGACAGCGCGCGTGGCCTTCTACTAGAAACGACTAGGCAATAACACTGCTACAGTTGGACAGAGTACTGCAGCACTGTGAGAGAGAAGGATGAGTAGTGTACATGGCCCTGGTTGAAGATGTTGGCTACATTGCTGTTACTTGCTAGACAGCGCGAGTGGCCTTGTACGAGAAACGACTAGGCAATAACACTGCTACAGTTGGACAGAGTACTGCAGCAGTGTGAGAGAGAAGGATGAGTAGGGTACATGAAACTTGTTGAAGATGTTGGCTACATTGCTGTTACTTGCTAGACAGCGCGTGGCCTTCTACTAGAAACGACTAGGCAATAACACTGCTACAGTTGGACAGAGTACTGCAGCATGTGAGAGAGAAGGATGAGTAGTGTACATGGCCCTTGTTGAAGATGTTGGCTACATTGCTGTTACTTGCTAGACAGCGCGAGTGGCCTTGTACGAGAAACGACTAGGCAATAACACTGCTACAGTTGGACAGAGTACTGCAGCAGTGTGAGAGAGAAGGATGAGTAGGGTACATGACCTTGTTGAAGATGTTAGGCTACATTGCTGTTACTTGCTAGACAGCGCGCGTGGCTTGTACGAGAAACGACTAGGCAATAACACTGCTACAGTTGGACAGAGTACTGCAGCTGTGTGAGAGAGAAGGATGAGTAGGGTACATGACCCTTGTTGAAGATGTAGGCTACATTGCTGTCACTTGCTAGACAGCGCGGTGGCCTTGTACGAGAAACGACTAGGCAATAACACTGCTACAGTTGGACAGAGTACTGCAGCAGTGTGAGAGAGAAGGAAGAGTAGGGTACATGACCCTTGTTGAAGATGTTGGCTACATTGCTGTACTTGCTAGACAGCGCGCGTGGCCTTTACTAGAAACGACTAGACAATAACACTGCTACAGTTGGACAGAGTACTGCAGCAGTGTGAGAGAGAAGGATGAGTAGGGTACATGCACTTGTTGAAGATGTAGGCTACATTGCTGTTACTTGCTAGACAGCGCGCGTGGCCTTGTACGAGAAACGACTAGGCAATAACACTGCTACAGTTGGACAGAGTACTGCAGCAGTGTGAGAGAGAAGGATGAGTAGGGTACATGGCCCTTGTTGAAGATGTAGGCTACATTGCTGTTACTTGCTAGACAGCGCGCGTGGCCTTGTACGAGAAACGACTAGGCAATAACACTGATACAGTTGGACAGAGTACTGCAGCAGTGTGAGAGAGAAGGATGAGTAGGGTACATAACCCTTGTTGAAGATGTTGGCTACATTGCTGTTACATGCTAGACAGCGCGCGTGGCCTTCTACGAGAAACGACTTGGCAATAACACTGCTACAGTTGGACAGAGTACTGCAGCAGTGTGAGAGAGAAGGATGAGTAGGGTACATGGCCCTTGTTGAAGATGTAGGCTACATTGCTGTTACTTGCTAGACAGCGCGCGTGGCCTTGTACGAGAAACGACTAGGCAATAACACTGCTACAGTTGGACAGAGTACTGCAGCAGAGTGAGAGAGAAGGATGAGTAGGGTACATGACTCTTGATGAAGATGTAGGCTACATTGCTGTTACTTGCTAGACAGCGCGCGTGGCCTTGTACGAGAAACGACTATGGCAATAACACTGCTACAGTTGGACAGAGTACTGCAGCAGTGTGAGAGAGAAGGATGAGTAGGGTACATGACCCTTGTTGAATATGTAGGCTACAGTGCTGTTACTTGCTAGACAGCGCGCTTGGCCCTGTACGAGAAACGACTAGGCAATAACACTGCTAGAGTTGGACAGAGTACTGCAGCAGTGTGAGAGAGAAGGATGAGTAGGGTACATGACCCTTGAAGATGTAGGCTACATTGCTGTTACTTGCTAGACAGCGCATGTGGCCTTGTACGAGAAACGACTAGGCAATAACACTGCTACAGTTGGACAGAGTACTGCAGCGTGTGAGAGAGAAGGATGAGTAGGGTACATGACCCTTGTTGAAGATGTAGGCTACATTGCTGTTACTTGCTAGACAGCGCGCGTGGCCTTCTACTAGAAACGACTAGGCAATAACACTGATTCAGTTGGACAGAGTACTGCAGCAGTGTGAGAGAGAAGGATGAGTAGGGTACATGACACTTGTTGAAGATGTTGGCTACATTGCTGTTACTTGCTAGACAGCGCGCGTGGCCTTGTACGAGAAACGACTAGGCAATAACACTGCTACAGTTGGACAGAGTACTGCAGCAGTGTGAGAGAGAAGGATGAGTAGGGTACATGACCCTTGTTGAAGATGTTGGTTACATTGCTGTTACTTGCTAGACAGCGCGCGTGGCCTTGTACGAGAAACAACTAGGCAATAACACTGCAACAGTTGGACAGAGTACTGCAGCAGTGTGAGAGAGAAGGATGAGTAGGGTACATGACCCTTGTTGAAGATGTAGGCTACATTGCTGTTACTTGCTAGACAGCGCGCGTGGCCTTCTACTAGAAACGACTAGGCAATAACACTGCTACAGTTGGACAGAGTACTGCAGCAGTGTGAGAGAGAAGGATGAGTAGGGTACATGGCCCTGGTTGAAGATGTTGGCTACATTGCTGTTACTTGCTAGACAGCGCGAGTGGCCTTGTACGAGAAACGACTAGGCAATAACACTGCTACAGTTGGACAGAGTACTGCAGCAGTGTGAGAGAGAAGGAAGAGTAGGGTACATGACCCTTGTTGAAGATGTTGGCTACATTGCTGTTACTTGCTAGACAGCGCGCGTGGCCTTCTACTAGAAACGACTAGGCAATAACACTGCTACAGTTGGACAGAGTACTGCAGCAGTGTGAGAGAGAAGGATGAGTAGGGTACATGACCCTTGTTGAAGATGTAGGTTACATTGCTGTTACTTGCTTGACAGCGCACGTGGCTTGTACGAGAAACGACTAGGCAATAACACTGCTACAGTTGGACAGAGTACTGCAGCAGTGTGAGATAGAATAATGAGTAGGGTACATGACCCTTGTTGAAGATGTTGGCTACATTGCTGTTACTTGCTAGACAGCGCGCGTGGCCTTGTACGAGAAACGACTAGGCAATAACACTGCTACAGTTTAACAGAGTACTGCAGCTGTGTGAGAGAGAAGGATGAGTAGGGTACATGACCCTTGTTGAAGATGTAGGCTACATTGCTGTCACTTGCTAGACAGTGCGCGTGGCCTTGTACGAGAAACGACTAGGCAATAACACTGCTACAGTTGGACAGAGTACTGCAGAAGTGTGAGAGAGAAGGAAGAGTAGGGTACATGACCCTTGTTGAAGATGTTGGCTACATTGCTGTTACTTGCTAGACAGCGCGCGTGGCCTTCTACGAGAAACGACTTGGCAATAACACTGCTACAGTTGGACAGAGTACTGCAGCAGTGTGAGAGAGAAGGATGAGTAGGGTACATGACCCTTGTTGAAGACGTAGGCTACATTGCTGTTACTTGCTAGACAGCGCGCGTGGCCTTCTACTAGAAACGACTAGGCAATAACACTGCTACAGTTGGACAGAGTACTGCAGCAGTGTGAGAGAGAAGGATGAGTAGGGTACATGGCACTTGTTGAAGATGTAGGCTACATTGATGTTACTTGCTAGACAGCGCGCGTGGCCTTGTACGAGAAACGACTAGGCAATAACACTGCTACAGTTGGACAGAGTACTGCAGCAGTGTGAGAGAGAAGGATGAGTAGAGTACATGACCCTTGTTGAAGATGTAGTCTACATTGCTGTTACTTGCTAGACAGCGCGCGTGGCCTTGTACGAGAAACGACTAGGCAATAACACTGCTACAGTTGGACAGAGTACTGCAGCAGTGTGAGAGAGAAGGATGAGTTGGGTACATGACCCTTGTTGAAGATGTAGGCTACATTGCTGTTACTTGCTAGACAGCGCGCGTGGCCTTGTACGAGAAACGACTAGGCAATAACACTGCTACAGTTGGACAGAGTACTGCAGCAGTGTGAGAGAGAAGGATGAGTAGGGTACATGGCACTTGTTGAAGATGTAGGCTACATTGATGTTACTTGCTAGACAGCGCGCGCTGGCCTTGTACGAGAAACGACTAGGCAATAACACTGCTACAGTTGGACAGAGTACTGCAGCAGTGTGAGAGAGAAGGATGAGTTGGGTATAGACCCTTGTTGAAGATGTAGGCTACATTGCTGTTACTTGCTAGACAGCGCACGTGGCCTTGTACGAAAACGACTTTTCAATAACACTGTCAGTTGGACAGAGAACTGCAGCAGTGGAGAAGAAGATGAGTAGGTACATGACCTTGTTAAGTGTAGGCTACATTGCTGTACTGTAGACAGCGCACGTGGAAATGTACGAGAAACGATAGCAATAACATGCTACGTTGGACAGAGTATGCAGCAGTGAGAGAAGAGATGAGTGGGTACATGACCCTTGTTGAAGAGTGTTGGCTACATTGCTGTTACTTGCTAGACAGCGCCGTGGACATGTACGAGAAACGACTAGGCAAAACACTGCTACATTTGGACAGAGTACTGCAGCAGTGTGAGAGAGAAGGATGAGTAGGGTACATGACCCTTGTTGAAGATGTAGGCACATTGCTGTTACTTGCTAGACAGCGCGCTTGGCCTTGTACGAGAAACGACTAGGTAATAACACTGATACATTTGGACAGAGTACTGCAGCAGTGTGAGAGAGAAGGATGAGTAGGGTAATGACCTTGTTGAAGATGTAGGCTACATTGCTGTTACTTGCTAGACAGCGGCGTGGCCTTGTACGAGAAACGACTAGGCAATAACACTGCTACAGTTGGACAGAGTACTGCAGCAGTGTGAGAGAGAAGATGAGTAGGGTACATGACCCTTGTTGAAGATGTAGGCTACATTGCTGTTACTTGCTAGACAGCGCGCGTGGCCTTGTACGAGAAACGACTAGGCAATAACACTGCTACAGTTGGACAGAGTACTGCAGCAGTGTGAGAGAGAAGGATGAGTAGGGTACATGACCCTTGTTGAAGATGTAGGCTACATTGCTGTTACTTGCTAGACAGCGCGCGTGGCCTTACGAGAAACGACTAGGAATAACACTGTACAGTTGGACAGAGTACTGCAGCAGTGTGAGAGGAGGATGAGTAGGGTACATGACCTTGTTGAAGATGTGGCTACATTGCTGTTACTTGCTAGACAGCGCGCGTGCCTTGTACGAGAAACGACTAGGCAATAACACTGCTACAGTTGGACAGAGTACTGCAGCAGTGTGAGAGAGAAGGATGAGTAGGGTACATGCCTTGTTGAAGATGTGGCTACATTGCTGTTACTTGCTAGACAGCGCGCGTGCCTTGTACGAGAAACGACTAGGCAATAACACTGCTACAGTTGGACAGAGTACTGCAGCAGTGTGGAGAGAGAAGGATGAGTAGGGTACATGACCCTTTTGAAGATGTAGGCTACATTGCTGTTACTTGCTAGACAGGCGCGTGGCCTTGTACAGAAACGACTAGGCAATAACACTGCTACAGTTGGACAGAGTACTGCAGCAGTGTGAGAGAGAAGGATGAGTAGGGTACATGACCCTTGTTGAAGATGTTGGCTACATTGCTGTTACTTGCTAGACAGCGCGCGTGGCCTTTACAGAAACGACTAGGCAATAACACTGCTACAGTTGGACAGAGTACTGCAGCAGTGTGAGAGAGAAGGATGAGTAGGGTACATGCCCTGGTTGAAGATGTGGCTACATTGCTGTTACTTGCTAGACAGCGCGTGGCCTTGTACGAGAAACGACTAGGCAATAACATGCTACAGTTGGACAGAGTACTGCAGCAGTGTGGAGAGAAGGATGAGTAGGGTACATGACCCTTGTTGAAGATGTGGCTACATTGCTGTTACTTGCTAGACAGCGCGCGTGGCTTTACGAGAAACGACTAGGCAATACACTGCTACAGTTGGACAGAGTACTGCAGCAGTGTGAGAGAGAAGGATGAGTAGGTACATGACCTTGTTGAAGATGTAGGCTACATTGCTGTTACTTGCTAGACAGCGCGCGTGGCCTTTACGAGAAACGATAGGCAATAACACTGCTACAGTTGGACAGAGTACTGCAGCAGTGTGAGAGAGAAGGATGAGTAGGGTACATGACCCTTGTTGAAGATGTAGGCTACATTGCTGTTACTTGCTAGACAGCGCGCGTGGCCTTTAGGAAACGACTAGGCAATAACACTGCTACAGTTGGACAGAGTACTGCAGCAGTGTGAGAGAAGGATGAGTAGGGTACATGACCCTTGTTGAGATGTAGGTACATTGCTGTTACTTGCTAGACAGCGCGCGTGGCCTTTAAGAAACGACTAGGCAATAACACTGCTACAGTTGGACAGAGTACTGCAGCAGTGTGAGAGAGAAGGATGAGTAGGGTACATGCCTTGTTGAAGATGTTGGCTACATTGCTGTTACTTGCTAGACAGCGCGCGTGGCTTGTACGAGAACGACTAGGCAATAACACTGCTACAGTTGGACAGAGTACTGCAGCAGTGTGAGAGAGAAGGATGAGTAGTACATGACCCTTGTTGAAGATGTAGGCTACATTGCTGTTACTTGCTAGACAGCGCGCGTGGCCTTTACGAGAACGACTAGGCAATAACACTGCTACAGTTGGACAGAGTACTGCAGCAGTGTGAGAGAGAAGGATGAGTAGGGTACATGACCCTTGTTGAAGATGTGGCTACATTGCTGTTACTTGCTAGACAGCGCGCGTGGCCTTTACGAAACGATAGGCAATAAAACTGCTACAGTTGGACAGAGTACTGCAGCAGTGTGAGAGAGAAGGATGAGTAGGGTACATGACCCTTGTTGAAGATGTTGGCTACATTGCTGTTACTTGCTAGACAGCGCGCGTGGCCTTTACGAGAAACGACAGGCAAAAACATGCTACGTTGGACAGAGTACTGCAGCAGTGGAGAGAGAAGGATGAGTAGGGTACATGACCCTTGTTGAAGATGTTAGGCTACATTGCTGTTACTTGCTAGACAGCGCGGTGGCTTGTACGAGAAACGACTAGGCAATAACACTGCTACAGTTGGACAGAGTACTGCAGCAGTGGAGAGAGAAGGATGAGTAGGGTACATGACCTTGTTGAAGATGTAGGTACATTGCTGTTACTTGCTAGACAGCGCGCGTGGCCTTGTACGAGAAACGACTAGGCAATAAACATGCTACAGTTGGACAGAGTACTGCAGCAGTGTGAGAGAGAAGGATGAGTAGGTACATGACCTTGTTGAAGAT
Organism: Dryococelus australis; assembly: GCA_029891345.1. Taxonomy (NCBI): domain Eukaryota; kingdom Metazoa; phylum Arthropoda; class Insecta; order Phasmatodea; family Phasmatidae; genus Dryococelus; species Dryococelus australis. Next base: position 764,355 of record CM057005.1, on the reverse strand, counting down.
GTGGCTACATTGCTGTTACTTGCTAGACAGCGCGCGTGGCCTTGTACGAGAAACGACTAGGCAATACACTGCTACAGTTGACAGAGTACTGCAGCAGTGTGAGAGAGAAGGATGAGTAGGGTACATGACCTTGTTGAAGATGTAGGCTACATTGCTGTTACTTGCTAGACAGGCGCGTGGCCTTCTACTAGAAACGACTAGGAATAACATGTACAGTTGGACGAGTACTGCAGCAGTGTGAGAGAGAAGGATGAGTAGGGTACTGACCCTTGTTGAAGATGTGGCTACATTGCTGTTACTTGCTAGACAGCGCGCGTGGCCTTGTACGAGAAACGACTAGGCAATAACACTGTACAGTTGGACAGAGTACTGCAGCAGTGTGAGAGAGAAGGATGAGTAGGGTACATGACCTTGTTGAAGATGTGGCTACATTGCTGTTACTTGCTAGACAGCGCGCGTGCCTTTACGAGAAACGACTAGGCAATAACACTGTACAGTTGGACAGAGTACTGCAGCAGTGTGAGAGAGAAGGATGAGTAGGGTACATGACCTTGTTGAAGATGTAGGCTACATTGCTGTTACTTGCTAGACAGCGCAGCGTGGCCTTGTACGAGAAACGACTAGGCAATAACACTGCTACAGTTGGACAGAGTACTGCAGCAGTGTGAGAGAGAAGGATGAGTAGGGTACATGACCTTGTTGAAGATGTTGGCTACATTGCTGTTACTTGCTAGACAGCGCGCGTGGCCTTCTACGAGAAACGACTAGGCAATAACACTGCTACAGTTGGACAGAGTACTGCAGCAGTGTGAGAGAGAAGGATGAGTAGGGTACATGACCCTTGTTGAAGATGTAGGTTACATTGCTGTTACTTGCTAGACAGCGCGCGTGGCCTTGTACGAGAAACGACTAGGCAATAACACTGCTACAGTTGGACAGAGTACTGCAGCAGTGTGAGAGAGGAAGGATGAGTAGGGTACATGACCCTTGTTGAAGATGTAGGCATACATTGCTGTTACTTGCTAGACAGCGCGCGTGGCCTTGTACGAGAAACGACTAGGCAATAACACTGCTACAGTTGGACAGAGTACTGCAGCATGTGTGAGAGAGAAGGATGAGTAGGGTACATGACCTTGTTGAAGATGTAGGCTACATTGTGTTACTTGCTAGACAGCGCGCGGTGGCCTTGTACAAAAAAAAAAAAAAAAAAAAAAAAAAAAAAAAAAAAAAAAAAAACACTGCTACAGTTGGACAGAGTACTGCAGCAGTGTGAGAGAGAAGGATGGTAGGGTACATGACCCTTGTTGAGATGTGTAGGCTACATTGCTGTTACTTGCTAGACAGCGCGCGTGGCCTTGTACGAGAAACGACTAGGCAATAACACTGCTACAGTTGGACAGAGTACTGCAGCAGTGTGAGAGAGAAGGATGAGTAGGGTACATGACCCTTGTTGAAGATGTGGCTACATTGCTGTTACTTGCTAGACAGCGCGCGTGGCATTTACGAGAAACGACTAGGCAAATAACACTGCTACAGTTGGACAGAGTACTGCAGCAGTGTGAGAGAGAAGGATGAGTAGGTACATGACCTTGTTGAAGATGTAGGCTACATTGCTGTTACTTGCTAGACAGCGCGCGTGGCCTGTACGAGAAACGAATAGGCAATAACACTGCTACAGTTGGACAGAGTACTGCAGCAGTGTGAGAGAGGAAGGATGAGTAGGGTACATGACCCTTGTTGAAGATGTTGGCTACATTGCTGTTACTTGCTAGACAGCGCGCGTGGCCTTCTACGAGAAACGACTAGGCAATAACACTGCTACAGTTGGACAGAGTACTGCAGCAGTGTGAGAGAGAAGGATGAGTAGGGTACATGACCCTTGTTGAAGATGTAGGCTACATTGCTGTTACTTGCTAGACAGCGCGCGTGGCCTTGTACGAGAAACGACTAGGCAATAACACTGCTACAGTTGGACAGAGTACTGCAGCATGTGGAGAGAGAAGGATGAGTAGGGTACATGGACCCTTGTTGAAGATGTAGGCTACATTGCTGTTACTTGCTAGACAGCGCGCGTGGCTTGTACGAGAAACGACTAGGCAATAACACTGCTACAGTTGGACAGAGTACTGCAGCAGTGTGAGAGAGAAGGGATGAGTAGGGTACATGCCCTTGTTGAAGATGTAGGCTACATTGCTGTTACTTGCTAGACAGCGCGCGTGGCCTTGTACGAGAAACGACTAGGCAATAACCTGCTACAGTTGGACAGAGTACTGCAGCAGGTGTGAGAGAGAAGGATGAGTAGGGTACATGACCCTTGTTGAAGATGTTGGCTACATTGCTGTTACTTGCTAGACAGCGCGCGTGGCCTTGTACGAGAAAACGACTAGGCAATAACATGCTACAGTTGGACAGAGTACTGCAGCAGTGTGAGAGAGAAGGATGAGTAGGGTACCCCTTGTTGAAGATGTAGGCTACATTGCTGTTACTTGCTAGACAGCGCGCGTGGCCTTGTACGAGAAACGACTAGGCAATAACACTGCTACAGTTGGACAGAGTACTGCAGCAGTGTGAGAGAGAAGGATGAGTAGGGTACATGACCCTTGTTGAAGATGTAGGCTACATTGCTGTTACTTGCTAGACAGCGCGCGTGGCCTTTACGAGAAACGACTAGGCAATAACACTGCTACAGTTGGACAGAGTACTGCAGCAGTGTGAGAGAGAAGGATGAGTAGGGTACATGACCCTTGTTGAAGATGTAGGCTACATTGCTGTTACTTGCTAGACAGCGCGCGTGGCCTTCTACGAGAAACGACTAGGCAATAACACTGCTACAGTTGGACAGAGTACTGCAGCAGTGTGAGAGAGAAGGATGAGTAGGGTACATGACCCTTGTTGAAGATGTAGGCTACATTGCTGTTACTTGCTAGACAGCGCGCGTGGCCTTGTACGAGAAACGACTAGGCAATAACACTGCTACAGTTGGACAGAGTACTGCAGCAGTGTGAGAGAGAAGGATGAGTAGGGTACATGACCTTTTTAAATTGGGTTCAATTTCTGATTTTCTTGTAGCAGCGCGCGGTTGGCCTTGTTCGGAAAAAATTTTTTAATAGGGAAAAACACACTCAGTTGGGGCAGGTTTCTGCAGCTTTTGAAGGAAGGATGAGTAGGTTAAAAGACCCTTTTTGAAAAAAGTTGGTTTCATTTTTGTTACTTGCTGAAGCGGCTTGGGGCCCTTTTACGGGGGAAAAAGACTAGGATATAACATGCTACCCGGGGGGACAGGTACTGCAGGAGTGTGGGGGGAGAGGGGCAGATTGTTGGGGGACATTTTTTTTTTTTTTGTTGGGGTTTCCAAACCCAAATGGGTTTATGTACCCAATTTATCCTTTTTCCCCTTTACACTTGCAGTACTCTGTTTCCACTGTAAGCAGTGTTTATCCTAGTGTTTCTCGTAGAAGGCCCCCGGGGCTGTCTGGAGTAACGCAATGTAAAAAAACTTTTCAAAAAGGGTTTATGTTCATAATTTATCCTTCTCTATCCACGCTGCAGTACTCTGTTTTTAATGAGCTATGTTTTTTTGCCTAAACGGTTTTTTGTAAAGGCACGCCCGCTGTTTAGCATGTTTTCAGAAAAATAGCCAAATCTTCCCGGGTCTTTTACCCTTCTCATCCATTCTCTCAACTCTGCTGCAGTACTCTGTTCATCTGTGAGCAGTGTTATTTGCCTAGTCGTTTTCGTACAAGGACCATGCGCGCTGTCTAGCAAGTAATCAGGGCCAAATGTAGCCAACATCTTCAATCAAGGGTCATTGTTCCCTTAATCATCCTTCTCTCTCACACTGATGCAGTACTCTGTCTCAACTGTAGCAGTGTTATTGTCTAGTCGTTTCCTAGTTTCAAGGCACGAGCGCTGTCTAAGAGGTAACACCAATGTAAGCAAACATCTTCAACAAGGGTCATGTAACCTATTTTCCTTCTCTCTCTCACTGCAGCTAGTACTCTGTACCAACTGTAGGCAGTGTTATTGCCATAGTCGTTTCCCTTAAGGCCACGCGCAGCTGGTCTAGCTAGTTTAGTAACAAGCATTGTTGCCAAATCTTCAAGGGTCATGTACCCATACTCATCCTCTCTCCTCACACTGCTGCATGTACTCATGTCTAACTGTAATCTGTGTTTTTGCCTAGTCGTTTCTCGTGAAGGCCACGCGCGCTGGTCTAGCAAGTAACGCAATGTAGCCTATCATCTTCAAAAAGGGTCTGTACCCTCTAACTCATCCTTCTCTATCACACTGCTGCAGTACTATGTCAACTGTAGCAGTGTTTTTGCTCTAGTCGTTTCTCGTTACAAGGTCACGCGCCGCGGTCATTGCTATTTAACTGCTATAGGTTTGTTTTTTTCATTCTATTACACTGGGCCATGCAATCCGACTCATCCTTTTTTTGCCTTATCTCACACTGCTGCAGTACTCTGTCCAATCCTGTCTGCAGTGTTATTGCCTAGTCGTTTCTCCTACTAAGGCCAGCGCGCTATCTAGCTCAAGTTAACAGCAAGGTAGCAGACATTTTCAAGGGTCATGTACCCTACTCATCCTTCTCTCTCACACTGCTGCAGTTACTCTGTCAAACTGTAGCAGTGTTTTGCCTAGTCGGTTTCTCGTACTAGGGGCCTTGCGCGCTGTCTAGCAAGTAACAGCCATTGTAGCCATTCATATTCATCAAGGGTCTTGTTCCTTCTTCATTCTCTCTCTCACTGCTGCAGTACTTCTGTCCAACGGTAGCAGTGTTATTTCTGTCATTCCTGTTGAAGGCCACGCGCGCTGTCTAGAATAATGTAACAGCAATGTGAGCCATACATCTTCCATACATGGGTCAGGTACCCTCTCATGCTTCTCTTGCTCACACTGCTGCAGTACTCTGTCCAACTGGTATGAGTGTTATTGCCTAGTCGTTTCTCGTACAAGGCCACTCGCGCGCTGTCTGCAAGGTAACAGCAAATGTTGCCTACATCTTCAACAAGGGTCAGGTACCCTATTCTCTTCTTTCTCTCTCACACTGCTGGCTGTACATTGTACAACTGTTGCTGTGGGTTTTTTATTGCCTTGTCGTTTCTCGTACAAGGCCACGGCGCGCCTGTCTAGAAATTATCTGCATTGTTGGCCTACTCTTCTACAGGGTCTTGTTCCCTAATCATCCTTCTCTCTCACAACTCTGCTGATACTATGTTCAACTGTTGGCTGGTGTTATTGCCTAAGTCGTTTCTCTTTCATGGCCACGCGCGCGGTCTAGCAAGTATCAGCCTTTGTTGCGACAACTTTCTATGGGTCATGTTACCCTACTCATCCTTCTCTCTCACCACTGATGCAGTACTCTGTCAAACTTGTATCTGTGTTATTGCCTAGTCGTTTCTCGTAGAAGGCCACGCGCGCTGTCTAGCAAGTAACAGCAATGTAGGCCTACATCTTCATCATGGGTCATTGTACCCTACACATCATTCTATCTCACACTGATGCAGTACTATGTTCAACTGTAGCAGTGTTTATTGCCTAGTCGTTTCTCGTACAAGGCCTTTGCGCGCTGTCTAGCATTGTAACAGCAATGTAGCCAACATCTTCAACATGGGTCATGTACCCTACTCAGCCTTTCTCTTCACATGATGCAGTACTCTGTCCCAACTGTTTGCTGTGTTATTGTCTATGTCGTTTATACGTACATAGGAACGAGCGCTGTCTTGCAGGTTACAACAATGTGCCAACATCTTCAACAAAGGTCTTTGTACCCTGACTTATTCCTTATCTTATCACTCTTGTGCAGTACTCAGTTCCAACTGTTAGCAGTGTTT